>JAEMPF020013906.1:2500-5000 GCA_022496165.2 Catalaphyllia jardinei
TTACGGTCCCACGTGTGGTCAAAAACACGCAACGATCAGTGATTAGTACCTTATCACAAACTTCGCTCCATTTAATCGGCATCAAAATGACACTCCAGTTTGAGCCTGGAAACTTATTTTTGAGTAGTTTAAGAGTCTTTTGAGGCCAATTATACTTCTATAGGTTAATTTTCAACGCCACGAAGAGCCGCTTAAAAATCACAAAAAGTTCGCTTCCTAAAAATTCTTAATTATGGACACCAAAACACCAAAACAGCTACGATGCACGTTTCACTTCACGTTTCGAAACTTCACTTCACGTTTCGAAAGACGAAATGTCAGTGTGAAACCTGGTATAAAAATTATTTTCGGGCTTTACATCAGCGCTCAGTACTCACGCTCTCAAAATCGTGATAATCACAACAATAACCTGCCAGAAAACGAAAACAATAGGCAAGTGCCTGTGACCAGATAATCAAAAGGAACCTGAAAATGTCTTCTTGAATTTGACTTCCTCGGTATTTGGACTTAACTATGGTAGAAAAGTCATGTTTAGCTCACCTTCTGTAGTTACATTCAAATATTAAGTGCCCGCCCGGATATTCAGAATCATTGTGATGAGTGGAATTCGACAAAGTACATCCTCCTTACTGACATTCAAGCGATGCCTCCAAGATAATCCACCTCATTCCTAACCGCATTGCTATCCCTTGTTCTTAAACAACAATCCATAAAAGCAGTGAAGTCTTCCAGCGTCAGTCCCTTGCTTGCTAAAACAAAATACTCTTGTGCTGTTCTCCTCGCGCATGTTGCATGCTGAAATGGTAATATTAGCGTCCGAACTGGACCTAATTTGTCTGTCACGCTCACGCATTACCAAAAATGGTTAAAAGAACAATAAATAGTGAAATTCAATGAGACGTTCAAAGCAAACAAGTTTTATTCTAGAGCCAAA
Source organism: Catalaphyllia jardinei (assembly GCA_022496165.2). Classification (NCBI taxonomy): domain Eukaryota; kingdom Metazoa; phylum Cnidaria; class Anthozoa; order Scleractinia; family Caryophylliidae; genus Catalaphyllia; species Catalaphyllia jardinei. The sequence continues at coordinate 3,435 of JAEMPF020013906.1, forward strand.
AGGATCCAAACTTGACCCGTAAAATATTGCGCGGAAATTTCCCGGCAGAGAAACTGTGCTTTTATGTGTTCTGGGCTCGGGAGGGGAAGGGGTTGGGATTACTCCGCTATATGAGTTATCAGAGGTATGGGCGGCCCCTGTGACGATAGGTTTTTCTACTGTGACGATAAGTTTTTTCTGCAAGCGCTATAATTTCTGACTGAACGGAAAACTGAACTGACAACTGGGGAAATCTAGCTCTGGAGAGTACTGCTTTGCCTGCGGGAACGGAATCTCGTCACGAATTCCTGGTACAAGGGATCTACTTCGATGGTCTTCTCTACGGACGTCAAGGAAGAGACATAACTTGGTCCAACTGTAGTTTATTCTGCACTTGGCTATAGAATCGATGTAATCGAATACTGGATGTAATCGTCGTTGTAATCGAAAAACTTTACAAATGCACTTGCTTATATATCACCCCTAACCAGCTAAGTGTCTGCAATATGGCAACGAAACTCCCAACATACAATACGAGCGGAAAAGCTTTAATTACGATAGCAAATCGCAATCAACACTACGAAGTTTCTTAAATTAAAAATAGAGTGCTAAGATTAAAGGTTGAAAGATTTGAGATTAAAATAGAGCAAACTTAGGTAATTAAAAAATGAGATACTTAATGAGAAATTGCCCAATTTGTGGTTTCGACAGCAAGAATAATCCTTATCCTATGAATAGAACTTCATTACTGGAATATAGTTCAGCTGGCTAACTCTCAAGGAAATCATAAAACGTCTTTAGTGTAAAGTAGTTCAGCTGGCTAGCTTCCAAGGGAACGGAAAATAGATCTTAACGCCGAAAGGAAACCTAAGTGCACCGCTAACGAACTATTTGTGTACTAAATGAAAGTCGGTGTTGCATACGTACAGGTATACAAATTAAAGAGTTGGCAAAGTATAAAGTATAATATTATGTATACCTATTTTGTTTTAGTATAAATCTACCAGCGTTCTATCATGAATGCTGTTTTCTGATTGGCCACGCTACACACTATCTATTCTGTGATAGAAAATACGTAGTGTAGCAGTGATCCCTTGTTAACAAAATCACGACCGCCTCTTGGCGTTTTCAAAGTGTCTGTAAAGAGGATTTAGAACGACTAGTAGATTTATACTTAAACAATCGGATTATTCGCTCTTGATTTCTATGTATGATAGTTGACAGATTTAGCACACATAGAAATCTCGACTCATAATCTAATTATTTAATAGTAGTAGCCACAGATTTGAAAGTGCGGGCCTGAATGCACTTGAAGAGCTTTTGTTACGACTCATAATCTAATTATTTAATACAATCATAATGTTTATAACTATTACAGTCAAACCAACTGAAACATACCCCTCAAGTTTACATTAATAAATTGATTATTGGATAAAGAACCCGCTAGTCGTTTGAAGAATGCAAAAATGAATTGATTATTTAAATTAAAGTTGCTGGTCATTTCAAAAATCAATTTAACAAATAGATTCCATGTTGCCGTGCGTCTGTTCAGTAATAGATCACAGATGACGTCAAAATGTGGTAAGA
>JAEMPF020013906.1:7500-17500 GCA_022496165.2 Catalaphyllia jardinei
AGGGAGCTTGCAACTGTAGCTTGGTTTGAAAATTATCGGATTAGAAGTGCTTGGGCCTAAAGTCCACTTGCTGAAGTGCGTGCACCGTACCGAAGAAACAGCTCACGAGAATTATTAAGCATCTTCTCTTGTGTATGAGAGAGGCGGAAATCGAGCCTATTGTGTATGTTGTTAGTCGAAAATTATAGCAAGGACCATAGCAGTGTGACTAATTTCGCTTTTTAACGTGGATATCAAAATAACATTTTAAAACACAAAAACATGTGAGTTTTGCACTGCCACATGTATTTTAAACAATGACTCAGTTTAAAAAATGGTCTGTACTGGTTACTTCTTAATTTTCTCTTGGCACATAACTGTGCCAGTGTTTACTCGTTGGCACACTACCGGCAGGTATTCCTAGTATCTACAATTAATTTACAGACTGTGCCATTTTGATTACAATTTTGTGTTAGTTCATTGTTTATGTTTCTATCATGGAAAATCATGGAAGACAACGTTTGGTACGTCCATACGAGCATGTTAAACATTTGTCAAATTCCAAGTCTTATGGCCGCCGCTGAAGGCCCTGTGGCCGAATTTTCAAGTTTTGAAAATTTTGAAGAAAAGAAAAGGAAATCGAACCTTTTGATGCCATTTCCGAAAACGGGTAACCAAATGGGTTCTTTTGGTCAAACAAGAAAAAATTCGTTATTCCGCTTCTGTCGGCCGATTTTCGATATTTTCGGTTTTACGCTCTTAACCTATTAGCTGTATTCTTGACGGGTACGCTTCACGTGGTTTGACCGTAATTCAGTTCCCGGCGAGTTTATTACTGTACGTCAGAAAATAGTTCCAGTGAGCTACAGAAGCGCAAAGCCTCGGTAATGTTAGGAGAAAGTAGTCCCAAGACATGGTTTGTAAGGGCCAACGGACTTCACATTTACTTGGTAATGCAAGCTAGCTGCAGTCTAGTAACGAATGACGTGCGATCAATTTGTGTTGGCTGCCGATGGGTGGTCAAAGGGAGAAAAACTTCCGCGTACACAAGTATTTACGTCTGGTATTAGCGACTCCGTTTAGAGTGTTGAGAGAAGATAAAAATGTTTGACAATGGAACTGATCTCACTGCCGGAGTCGATAAAGATTATCAAAACGGATTCACAGCCACCATAAGTTTTCCAAAAATTGAGGTAGTCCTGAATTTGCTTTAACCGTTACACTTGCTAAAAATGTAAAACTGGTCGTGCTGATTACAATTCTTGAGTTACAAACCCAAAAATCTAAAATTAAGGGAAATGTGGAAATGGAAATAAGTTATTCTTTTGTAATAGTAGTCGTTTACGTCACAAACTTGCTCACCAATGTTTGGGCATTTTTTTGATATACTGATTATTGTAGTATCAATGGAAGGCGGGTGGTCAGGCGGATCGAGCGGTCCGAGTTTGAGCCCTGGCCTGGGGCCGAATTGTGTTGTGTTCCTGGGCAGGTCACTTTACTCGCACGGTGCCACTCACCCAGGTGTTTTAACGGGTACTGGCAAGCTTAATGCTGGGGTTAGCCCTGCGATGGCCTGGCATCCAATAAAGGGGAGGAGGGGGGGGGGGGGGCCGAGAAATAGCCCCAGTCGCTTCATGATACTGAAACCGGGATAAACTCCGGCCTGATGAGCCACTAGGTTCGTATTCAGACTTAACCCTACTTTAAAAACTAATCTTTATTTATCAAAGGGGAAATTCTGAAAAATGCGCAAAACGTTATGGGCTGCTGCCTACATATGTACCATTTGAAAATAAACCATGCCTATGTGGGATTCATCTCGTCATAGAGATAAAATATTCTCAAAAAGCTGAAAGACTCCAACCCCATAAACAAGCGCTAAAATATCGGCACGGCACGCCAAATTTTTGGCACCGTGCCTAAACCATTTTGGCACGGCACCACCCATTTATTCGACCTAAAATAAACGGTTTTTCTCCAGCTGGGAACGGTCCCAATTTTTAGTCGGCACCCCTTCTCTCCGTCAGTTTTATTCCCGGGAAATAGTGGATAAAGAACTTGTCATTTTGTATCGCATCTTAAGAATAAAATGTAACTTAAATCTAAACGGGAAGAGCCAACTTAAGTTTAACAAGGAAATTGATCGACATCTTGGCGAAATAAGAAAAAAAAAAGGTGCAAGGAGAAACGGTCGTTTGCAGCGATGGCGCACGTGGCTTGTCAGAAATTCCGTGAAAGATTAGAAGTTTATAGGTGAGACCGAGTAATCAGGCCTGGTTTGACATGGCAGACGCGGAGTCTCTTCTGTCGACATTTTTGTGACAACTACGCATGCGTTATGGTAAAAATCACAACAAAAAAGGCCAGGAACGGCGCCGGGAAGCTTTTACACGAACTACTTTTTTGGCACGGTGACTCGTTTACTCGTGCCGAGACTAACTCTGGGAGTTAGTTACACCCCTAAAATTCTAGGCACCGGTGCCACATTACATTTGGGACCGATACATTCTTCCCTTGCTCCATTCTTCTCCTTTTTCTCCTCCATATTCCCCTGGCACTGTACTCTTTTTTGTTTTCGAATTTTTTCTTGTAGCTCGGCTGGTCTCGAACCAGTTACCTTTCGCACAACTCACGCTTATCAGTCTCTCTTCTACACCACTACACTACTATCATTTTTATTTTACTTGACTCGTTCAAATGCATAACATTTGCATTACAATTTACTTATTCATCTGTTAAATGCATGTTTGACGTTGCACGAAAACATGCTTCCGGCAGCATTTGCCGCAAGACCAAAGCCTGTTTCCTTGTTTGGAAGGGCAAAGGGATAAAGACACAGTTCTAGCCATCGTAAGCACATATTACCGGGAATACAAGCGTGTTGGGCCACATATGAAAAGCTTACGACTGCCTAAAAGACGAGAGTTGTAGTCATCTCGCAGTCACTGCCTAAACTTTGTCTAATCAGACACAGGTGCACACACCCAGTGCATTGAAAATATATAGTGGGGAGTCAAACAAAGTATGCCTCGTACAGGAACATCCAAAGATCTCTTCGAACGTGACCTACAGGAATGGTTGTGGCGTAAGCACTATGGGGATGATCCTTTTGGAGACATCAACATTATATGTAGTACGCAAAGATGCGTAAATTGTTCTTCCTACCAATGTATGCACTGTCCGATCGCTTCTTGATAGAGGAAAGAAACAAGATACACAGGTTCATCGCTTGGGAGTGAATTTGAGGACAGAAATCAAGTAAAACGCGGAGTTAGACGAGAGAAAATTTTTATTTAACTTTGGTTCGATTTACAAAATAGATATAATAGTCGCTGACCCGAGCAGCATTTTAACGCTAACCGCAAGCAACCTTTGCTGTGGCCTAAATCACTATTTTTTGAGCACTTTAAAACGAGCTCATAGACTAAAATCGCCGTTATTTTAAGCAGTTTCAAGCTTGCGCTCAATTTTATAATAAGCCCAATACGCCCTAAAATATGATATATCTCATCCGTTTTCCGGAATTTAGACTTAAAATTCGTAAAAACGTACGTTTTGTTTTTCCGTATTTAAATCTAAAATTCGCCAAAATTTTATAAGTCTAAAAGTCTACACTTGGGAAAAAAAACCCGCAAAATTTCAAGTTATTCAAAGTGGATAAGTCTCGCAGGAGTTCCATTGTTTCGGCCATTGTTTAGCTAAACAAAGAACAGTATGCATAATAAATGCATGGGGTTATACGGAAATCTTGCCATCATGCTCTCAACAAGGGTTTGAAGACTATGAATTTTGTTCAGCTCGTAAATTTACCAACAAAACCTATTAGCGAAACGTGTCTGTATCATATCTTTTCCAATCAACCTCAAAGAATTCAGAATATTAATTGCCCCGTCATCAGGCTTGTTGATCACTTACCTTTGTTTGCGGTGAAAACATATAACAATGCTCTTGAGCGTCGCACTCGTAATGCTTAAAAGGGCATCACCTTTATTCGGTATCGTGACACAAAGAGGTTTAGCGGTGAACAATTTAAGGTAACTTTTGAGCAGATCCCATGGGATATTATTTTTGTTTTTGATGAAACCGATGATATGCTGGTATTATGGGAGAATTTATTTAATGAAGCACTGGATCTACATTGTCCATGGCGAAATAAACGGGTGGCAATGATGAGCCAAACTCCTTGGATATCAAATGCAATTTTAAAATAGCTGAGGCTAAGGGATACGCTCCTCAACAAAGCCAAGCGTTCAAAGGATCCCAGCGATTGGGCTGAATACAGGAAGGCCAGAAATAAGGTAGTTGGGTTGTTAAAGAGTGCCAAACGAAAGTGCTACGTCTCGAGACTTGAGAAGTATCAAAACAACGCCAAAGAATTGTGGAAAACAATTAATTCTATTTCTGGAATGAACAAACAATCTAAACGTGTAAGCAGCCTTAAAGCTGGTGAATATCTCTTAGAGGACAATAAACAAATGGCTTCTGAGTTTAATTCTCATTTTACCTCTATCGCAGATCAACTCCGATCATTACTTCTTCAAACGAACTTAAACATCTCTAAACTTTTCATTTCGCGATTCAAGAAAAGATGCTAGCATCACTTTCTTTATTCCTCCTATTACAGAGAGCAAAGTTATCGATTGTCTCAAGAATATAAGTTCAAACAAGGCTAGCGGTATTGACAATTTAAGCGCGCAGTTGCTTAAATTAGCAGCTCCTATGATTGCCCCGTCCATTGCCAAGTTAATCAACTATTCATTCAGCAAATCAGTTTTTCCTCAACGCTGGAAGACTGCCAAAGTCTTTCCATTATTTAAAGGTGGTGATCTGGAAAACGTGAACAGCTATCGTTCGTTTTGCCAGTTCTTTCCAAAGTAATCGAGAGGCATGTACACGACACACTTTACAGCTATCTGTGCGACAATACCTTGATTTATCCTAAACAGTCCGGCTTTCGGAAGCGACATAGCACAAAAACTGCTTTAATTGAAATTATTGATGAGTTGCTGATTAATCTTGACAATGATCGTGTGAGTGGCATGATTTTAATTGATTACTGCAAGGCTTTCGTTATCGTTGATCATTCCATCCTATTGCAAAAGCTTCAAGTATAAGGGCTCGACAGCGAATCCTTGACATGGTTCCAATCATATCTCGACAATAGGCGTAAGTTGGTATCTTTGGGTAACAAAGAATCCCCTACTGTTTGCGTCCGTCATGGTGCACCACAGGGCTCCTTGCTTTTTATTACTTACATCAATGACCTTCAACTACATGTAACATGTGCGGAAATTGATCTTTATGCCGACGACACGACTTTGACTTCTGCTACTCACTATGATAGCGTTGACACCTTACAAAGGTCACTGACTACAGCAATCTCCGAGGTCAACCAATGGGCAATGGCCAAATACCTCTCAATGAGACCAAGACAAAAGCGCTTACCATCACTGGCAAGCGACTTTTAACCCGTATTGAATATGATCTTGCTATTGTTGTTAATGGAAAGCAACTTGAAAATGTTCAATGTGAAAAGCTCTTAGGACTGGAGATCGACCAAGAATTGACATTTATTACTCATATTGATAAATTATGCAAGAAATTATCGCAGAGAATAGGCATTTTGAAAAAGATCACATACTGCTTACCACTAAAATATTGCCTTCTATTTTATAATGCTTTGATAAGACCTGTAATGGCTTATGTAAACGTTGTTTGGTCCAGCTGTGATAAGCATTGCCTTAACCGTGTTTTAAAGCTGCAGAAAAGGACGGCTAGGATTATCCTAGATGCTGATTCTCAAGCCTCCTCTGTGAAGTTATTTAATAAACTTAACTGGATACCTTTTTATGAACAGGCCAAGATAGCAAAATGCTGCATTATTTATAAACCTTTACAAGGGCATGTACCTGCCTACCTAAAATCTTTGCAGAAACGTTCTAGTGAGACTCACTCGCGGCAAACCAGATATGCACATTTTATTTTAGCTTGTCCCATTGTCAAACGTCAAAAAGAAGGAGGAAGAACTTTTACAGTGACTATCGTTGACAACCCGTAAACTGGCCACTTTAATAAGTTTCAAAAAATCGCTTTGGAAGAACATTTTCAATAACCAACAGGTTTTAAATCATTTTAGTCTGTATACTTTTCTGTAAATTTTTTATACTATTTTAAATTTTTTTTTTAAGTCATGCCATGGTTTCAATATTTCTACTGTATCTTAGTATAATGTTTCTACAGTTTTATATCTACTATTGTTCGCTAGCGATACTAGTGTATTTATGACGCATAAAAATCCTACGCTCAATTCAGAAATGAGCAAAGTATCAATCTTGTTTAACTTGCTCTAAATCTAAAAAAAAGCATAAAATGTATTCTGTTTAGACTAAGCCTAAGACGTACAAATTATGATATATGATAATAACAATAAATGATCAACCTATATGTTGCATAAAAGAAACGGTAAAAGAAACGCGGGACCGAAATAACTGTAAAAAAGAAGAAGAAGAAGGGAAAAAAAAACTAGCGAAAAAATTGTACGTCGTTTCGAGAGATCATTTTCAAGTTTAAAAAGAGTGAATAGAACTTTGCATATATAAGAAGTAAAATATGGAAATATGTACTAAGCGTTTCTCGACCGGCGAGAAAAATTCTCGACCGGCTAAAAATATTCCCGACCGGTAAAATGACTTCTCGGCCGGTGAAAAAATTTCTCGACAGGCCAAAAATAATCTCTACCCACGAGAACAAATCTGGAAAAATCAATATCAATTCTCAAAGGGTGGATTTACATCTCGCTTGATGGAATGACATCTGGGCTTGTTATCCTAAAAACTGGATCTTAAAAATAATCCCGACCACTTCTGTCCAATATGGCTTTCCATATTATGGTTCAATTTACGCCCAAAACTATATTGGTAAAGGATTTTTATTTTGGCTGAAAAGCAAAATCAGGTGCCTGCACTTACAGGCCCAGCAGCTGAGTGTTGTTTGAGAAAACGCCGAGAGGCAAGTCCTTTAACTGATTCTCTGACAAATACCTAACAAGAAAAACATCACAGTTAGTACTTTGAACCGAGGGATATCAGTAATTGATCTAGGGTAATTGACTAGGCTTTGCTAGTTCTTCAAAGAACTGTTGTTGGTTAATTATTATTCAAAAACAAGGGAACAGGTCACCTGCAGAAACTTGTAAAAAGCGTATGTCAGTTTATGTTTTTATTATGTCATGTGGTATAGGTACAACAACGTGCAGAGTTTGTTAACAATTCGTTTATTGTTAATGAAATGTGGTTGCGCTCTTTTCGATTTCTCTGTCAGTTCACGTTAAGTCAAGTATAAGTCATTTGTAATGTCCCAGAAACTTTTGATATCTTTTAAAGGGGAAACTCTTACTCTTTGGGAATATTGTGTTCTGGCAGCTTTTCTCGTGCCTTAATTTTCTAAAGATTATGATTAGGATTAGAATGTTTTATTAACATTCAACAAGAGCAAACTTTCTCTGGGTTTTTTCGTAAGTCGAGTGATCTGTTGGAGGTACAACATCACAATATATCATGGGGTAGATAGGTAGGTAATCAAGATGGTCGTCCCGCCACTAACCCGCAACAAAATTCAACGAGAATACACGATTCTAAACCAGATAATACACACAGACTAAAAGCAAAAACAAACTGTACACACCATTACTTAGGTAGCGAACAAAAATGATAGTAGGCCTAATGTTTTGTCTTTTTTAATCTCCGTTGTCCTTCGTCAATGGCATAATCTGGTTACGCTATTCGAAGCGCTCACTCGTTGCTATGTGACGTTACACTGGCAGCGACGAATCGGTCACGAATCAATACCGGAAAACAATAGGGTCACCCCGTCCCTCATGTACACTACGCATTTTGTACCCTTCGCATTTTCCACACTCCTCACTTTCTACACTCCGCATTTTCCACACTCCTCACTTTCTACACTCCGTATTTTGCACACTCCCATTTTCCAAACCCCTCATTTTCTGCACTCCTCATTTTCTGCACTCCTCATTTTCGGCACTCCTCATTTTCGGCACTCCTCATTTTCGGCACTCCTCATTTTCTACACTCCGCAAATTCTGCACTCCGCACTCAATGTAATTCACCGAACCCTCTACTCGCTACCATTTTTCTCGTTTAAAAAGTCTCTGTTCCGCTCTCAAATCGGCCACAGAAAACAAAGAAAAGCTTTCTTTCAGGACTTGTTGGAGGTCTTCGTCGAATTTACGCCCAACACTATATTGGTAAAGGATTTTTATTTTGGCTGAAAAGCAAAATCAGGTGCGTGCACTGCAGGTGGCCGCTTATCATCACGTTCTGTTGTGTTGCCCGTGCAAAGTGAGATTTGCACATCGCGTAAAGTTTCTTGGAACTTCCACAAGTCGTTCAACAATAGAGGAGAAATAATAAGCTGTACTCGACTGTCTTTGCACGCCACCAACACTAGTGTTTTAATTGCGTACATTAGCTATAAAAATGTACGATATACCTTGGAGAAGTGCGCCGTGAAAATTGATCGACGAATATTATTTCCTTGGGACCATGTTCTAAGTTTTATTTCCTCGGCTTCTTTGAAATTTCCTTTCTTAAAGAGGGGCATATTGGGCTTTGCGGTTTTGCGCTATTGGACAATTTTTCTTGGAGTATTTCGGTAATTTTAATTTCGAAATACGGTATTGCGGTATTCCCCGAACGTGTGGGATACGGTGTTTTATCATCTCGGACAATATTTTAATTAAATATTATTATTTGTCCTTCACTGTATATTGAGCCTTTGCCAGTCTCTGATGGGAAAAGGGTAAGTTACTTTTTCTGCTGATTATCTGTCAACACGCCAATGAGCGTTACTTATTTTATCTGGTCTAAATCGATAGTTTCAAATTTCTAATAGTTATTTCCGTGTTATTTGCTCTAAACTTGACCCACAGAGTTATGGTTGCGGTATAAAATCGAGTTTCGACCCGGTCGGAAGGATTTCGAAGGCTTCTAGAACTCGTTAGGTAAGGGAAATTTCCCACAGGCCCTCTCGGTGAAATACACGTTTGCCCGAAATATCTCTCGGCTAAAGAAATCGCATCCTAACTACTTGCTGCCCCTGAGTCTCAGAGGATGACCTTCACAGAACTAGCCATACACTAAAGTAAATTCACAAGCTTAACATATATGACGAGTCGAGAATTCTTAATCACACGAAGTGGATCAAAGAATTTGCCTGCAAATTTAGTTTAAAACTGATATATTCAAAGTTCTTTCCTGCAAAAAAACTATATTAATCCTAGGCTCTACGAACATTTTCTACTATATGTCATTTCCTTATTTACTTAAAAGTAGATGGTGGTCAACTAAAAAGCCTTTGTTACTTTGACCACCATACACATTTTATAACCGTACTGTAATTATTTTTATCTTGTAATCCTGTTGTGACTTTACTTTTCTTCTATGTTAATTCTATGTAAATAATGTGAAATAAATGAACCTCTGAGATAGATCATAAATAACCAGATTCACTTGTTAATTAATTATCCTCATCACTCCTGATAATACATCCATTACAAAATTCGACAATTTTATTTTGAGACTAAAAAATGGCCGGAAAAAAGCTGCCCGAAATTTTTTATAGCGTCCGAAATATTTCCAATGCAGTATACAATTGTTATGAAGTTCCAACTCTCTTAGTTTCCTTTATGGTTTGAACTCTTGTTGAGACACTAACCACCACGGTGACACCGAGGACAACGTCTATAAAAAAATATTTTATTTTAAAACTACGAATGTCGTGGTACTCTAAGGTCATTTACCTTTTTTATTACTGTTAAAACTATCACGAGACTGAATCTGGGACACGACAATAAATTTGAAACAAAAATTAGAATATTTGTTAGGAAGATACAGATGTGGAAACCTAGATTCATTGCATTTTACTTTATTCCGAAAAAAAACTTGTGAAACTTTGCAGCAGCGATGTTGCCTCTTTATTGATTTTCATGCTATTGCCAATA
>JAEMPF020013906.1:25000-29808 GCA_022496165.2 Catalaphyllia jardinei
AATTTGGGTCAAATTAATCGAAATTCCGAAGCAAAAGTTTGAAAGCCAGCTAAATGTCATCAACCGGTACTCTAATTAAGAAACAAAGAAGCCTAAGCCGTGTACTACACTGTGATAAAACACGATGGTCATTTGAGAACACAAGGGAAATGTAGAAAATACGAGCCGCAATTTGCTTTAAAATATAGATTTTACCGTGCAAAACAATAAAACACGCTTTTTCTATGTTTTATACTCTGATAAAACATAGGTTTTTGACCAATCAGAGCGCGCCCAGGGCCCTATCTATATTTTAATCTCTGATAAAGCACGCTGTTTCAGCCAATCAGAGCGTTGTATGGAAAATTTATTATAAAAATATATAGTAGGGAGTCAAACAAAGTATGCCCCGTACAGGAACATCCGAAGATCTCTTCGAACGTGACCTGCGGGAATGGTTGTGGCGTAAGCACTATCAAGATGATCATTTTGGAAACATCGACATTATACGTAGTACCCAAAGATGCGTAAATTGTTCTTAGGAACAATGTATGCACTGTCCGTGTTCCTATCGCTTCTTGATAAAGGAAAGGAATAAGATACACAGGTTCATCGTTTGGGAGTGAATTTGAGGACAGAAATCAAATAAAACGCGGAGTTAGACGAGAGGTAAGCAAGAACTTTTATTTAACTTTGTTTTGATTTACAAAAGAGGTATAAAAGTCGCTGACCCGAGCAGCATTTTAAAGCTAACCGCAAGCAGCCTTTGCTGTGACCTAAATCACTATTTTTGAGCATTTCAAAACGAGCTCATAAACTAAAATCGCCGTTATTTTAAGCAGTTTCAAGTTTGCGCTACATTTTAAAATACTCTCAATACGCCCCAGCATATAATATCTTTTCCGTTTTCCGCAATTTAGGCTTAAAATTCGTAAAAGCGTAGGTTTTGTTTTGTTTTTCCGTATTTAAATCTAAAATTCGCCAAAATTTAAAAGTATGCGACACGGCAAAATTTCAAGTTATTCAAAGTGGATTCCATTGTTTCGGCTATTGTTTAGCTAAACAAAGAACAGTATCATAATAAATGCATGGGGTTATACGGAAATCTTGCCGTCATGCTCTCAGCAAAGGTTTGAAGACTATGAATTTTGTTCAGCTCGTATTCGGTATCGTGACACACAAAGGTTTAGCGGTGAACAATTTAAGTTAACTCTTGAGCAGATCCCATGGGATACTATTCTTTTTTTGATGAAATCGATGATATGCTGGTATCGTGGGAGAATTTATTTAATGAAGCACTGGATCTACATTGTCCGTGGCGAAATAAACGGGTCGCAATGATCAACCAAACTCCTTAAATATCAAATGCACTTTCAAACAGCACGCTCCTGAAAAAAGCGAAGATTCCACGTGGGCCCAGGAAAAAAACACAGAGCTAAAAAGGTGCCCCTTCTGCCCTTTTGTCCTGAACGGCCTCGTTTTGTCCCTTTTGTCTCTCAAAAGTCCTTTCTGTCCCGTGTTCTGGCCCTTTTGTCCTGTGTTGTGTCCTTTTTGTCCTTCGCATAAAAGTTTAAAATTCGCTGAAACTGTTTTATTTTTGTTAAGATCTCGAACTGTTAACATGACTAAACGCGTGTGCCGTGATTGCCCAATTCCGAATTGTGGAGCAAAATATCTCGTTAGATTGTCTAATCATCTCGCAGATGTACATGGATTAGATTATATCAATCGAAGGAAGTGGTTACAAGAAGCGAAATTACAACCTAAGGTTAGAGTGATGATCTATCCAGCAAAGAGGAGCCAGGTAGTAAGACCTTCAACAGGTGAAACACCTCTATCAGTGCAGGAAGAGGAAAAGGATACAATAGTCCATCACTTATCAACACCAAGAGGAGTAAAGAAATCCCTGAAATCTCTACCAAGAGGACTAAAGAAATCACTGAAATCTCTACCAAAAGGCGTTAGAAAAGCATCCAATAACATCAAACATTATAAAACAACAGCAGATTCAGTTCCTGAGTGGCTCACTTTGTATGGAGACGATGAAGAGCCAAACGCAGAGAAGAGCGCTTAATAACCCCGCCTGCAGTACTAGTAGCTTGTCACACCAAACCGCGTCCCATAAGCTTCACATTTTCGCTGCTTGTTTTATAGGCAGCGCCCCACTTGCCATTAAGTTTGCTGTCAAAGCTCGTGCTGTTCAAACCTGAAATGTCTTGGAGCGACGGTTATAATTACTGCCTTCTTCAACGAGGTAGTGGATATTACGAAGACAGTGAAGACTCTCAATCTAGCCAAGAAACGGGTTCTTCCCAATCTAGCCAAGAAACCGATTCTTCCCAAGAAGTGATAGAGCACTTAAACCCTTGGTCGCGGGTGACACCGAGGACAACGTCCATAAAAAATATTTTATTTTAAACCTACGAATGTCATGGTACTCTAAGGCCATTTACTTTCTTTATCATTGTCAAAACTATTACGAGACTGAATCTAGAACACGAAAATTAATTTGAAACAAAAATTAAAGGTTAGCGGTCGCAGTTGACGTTCTCCAGGCAACGCAAAATCTGGCCATTTCACGTTGTTGTTTTTCAGATAACGGCAAAAAAATGGAGCAGCTATTATTAAGCTCATTAAACCTCTTGTTTAGCGACGTTTCGCTTCCGCTGCCGTCGGGGATTTCTGAAACTCCCAACTGCTTGAGATACGTAACGGCGTGATAGGATTTGCGCAGTAAAATTAGAATGTTTGAAACCTAAATTCATCCCATTTTACTTTACTCCAAAAAAAGTTGCAATACTTCGCAAGAGTGATGTTGCTAACTATGTAAGAGAAATAAAACGATCCTAAAAGGCGCAGCAGCATGGGAAATCTCCAAACATGTCCGCTCTATTTTCTGGCCTGGTCTATCGCACAGTTAGGTAATGAGGTTAGAAAGCTTCGTTCGTCTTCTGCATTTCTTTTAAAACAAAACAAGTGGAACCTTAAGTCTTATGGTTTTAGAACCTTTACAGTAGCTGCTCCCTTTTTATGGAACTCCTTACCCTTAGAAGTCAAGTCTTCGCCCAGTTTAAATATTTTTAAATCTAAACTGAAAACACACCTTTTTAAATGTGCTTTTAATCTAAATTAGATAACTTAATCTTTTGTTTTTATATTTCTAAGTCATATTGTAATACAATGGCTGTAAAGCGCTTAGAACGCATGCGAATAAGCGCTATATAAGTGTTATGATTATTATTATTAGCTTTGGATCAAGATAGACAAAGTGAAAATTTCCATCGCAATGTTCTGTACTGTGAAATCCAGACCGAGACTCACTGAGAGCCATAAATATGACAAAAGAAGTGGAATTTCGTATATATCCCAAGAAGCAATTTTGTTACCATTTTTTTAACAATTAAATGAAATTGATATATCAAATCAAATCGTACTGTTTAAGTTAGCCAATTAAACGTAATAAGAGCAAATTTAAAAAAAGTCGTTACAACACGGGGTATTCGTACTTGGCCACCCATCCAAGTACTATCTCCGGCGAACAGGACTTAACTTTGTGGAGCAGACCAAACATGTTGCTGTCCTTGTGGTACAGTGACTCCACGGTAAACGCATTTTTTTAAATTTCTAAAAAGAGAAAAGGTATCAAAAAGACAAAAATATATCTGATACTGCATGGCTGGGAAAGTAGAGAGCAAAAATTTAGAGCAATATAAAAAGGAGAATATTATTTGCTTTGGTGATCGGAAACTGCGCATGTGCTGTCACCCAAGATGGCCGGCATTGGAGGTAAGGCCTGCGATAGTTTAACATATCAATTCTTCTTTTCTGGGAAAGTTTCGATTTCTGTTAAGAGAGTAGACGAGGAGATGTGACACTGTTGAAAACATTCATATTCACAAAGTTATCGGTCCGTGAAACCCAGTTATCTTCGTCCGAGAGACCGAGGCAATTATTTCGAAAGTGCCGCTTGCCTGATCACCAAAGCAAGTATTAGTTCTCATTTTCATATTCCTCTAGTTTTTTGTTCTCTACTTTCCCAGCAATGCAGTATCAGATATATTTTTTGCTTTTTGATACCTTTTCTCATCTTAGAAATTTTAAAAAACGCGTTCACCGTGGAGTCACCACACCACAAGGACAGCAACATGTTTCGTCTGCTCCACAAAGTTCGCTAGGGATAGTACTTGGATGGGTGCCCAAGTGCGAATACCCCGTGTTGTAACAACTTCTTTTTTCATTCCCCCCCCCCTGCTTTTCCAAGGCAATGTTAAGGAGTGCAGAACTGCCATCCTTATGTAATGGC
This sequence comes from Catalaphyllia jardinei, assembly GCA_022496165.2. Lineage (NCBI taxonomy): Eukaryota > Metazoa > Cnidaria > Anthozoa > Scleractinia > Caryophylliidae > Catalaphyllia > Catalaphyllia jardinei. Next base: position 29,283 of record JAEMPF020013906.1, read on the forward strand.
GTTTTTTCTATTTATCAACTTTTTGTTTCTCATTTTTTATGTGTATTATCGCATAAATAAACAGCTTGAGAGCGGGGTGGGACACGTCGTTCGAATTCTCCACAATGCTCTCGACTGTTGATCTTTCAAAACATTTAATCGTGGCTTATATGAAACTGTATTGAAAACTTTATTTATACTCGAGGGCCTGGAGCGTACTAGGCTCCTCCTAGCTTAAGTAACTAATCATTCGAAAATTCGTACAGCTCGTCAATTTTGTGACTCTCAGTGTCTTCTATTTCTTGTTCCGCAATCGAGTATGGTTAACCTGTATGAGCGAGCATTTTCGGGAAATGAGACTTCTGTAATTACAGGTAGCTTCTGTTTTTATTATAAAGACTTTCGTGCGAGAATTTATTCATTGTAGAACGTTCTTCGTGTTTTATACCGAGTCCGTAATACTCAGTCCGCGTTTTATACCCGAGACCGTATTTTATACCCAGTCCGTAATGTTTAGTCCGCGTTTTATACCTGAGTTCGTGTTTTA
>JAEMPF020013906.1:29908-60407 GCA_022496165.2 Catalaphyllia jardinei
TACCCAGTCCGTAGTCCGTAGTCCGTAGTCCGTAGTCCGCAGTCCATGTTTTATACTGACCGTGTCAACAAACGATGGGGGACGTTGATCTAAAGTATAAGCACAACATCAAAGAGAAGACAGCGAACAAGAATTAGCAGCCAAAAAAGTGGCGAAGAAGACCGAGAAAGAGCGGCCCAGGGCGAGAAAGGAGGCAATATGGTAGTGAACAATGTCGTGAATCTTGAATCAAGCAGTCAGTGCTAGAGAAAGGAGATGAAGCAATACCGAACAATGCCGTAAGGCAGGGCAAGTGAGAGCTTTAGACTCAAAAGAACTGAAATACCAGACGAATTGACTCAAAAGACCACAGAACGCGCGTCGAGTTACCAGTATGATGCGCAGCCGTGCAAGAAAAGACACATGATTTTATCAGGTGATCAACAACAGAAGTCAGACGTGTTTTATGTATTTAGAGGATCACAAAACGGTGAACACAGTGGGAAAAAGTCATTGATTCGTTGATCTATCGATTTCTTCAGTTCAGTCTTCGCAACTTTTGCTGGAGGTTCTGCCGATAGGATGTACGCTGAAGTGAATTGCCATATCTGTGGTAAGCGACTTTGTTACACAGAAACTTTTGCGTTTTCCATAAAAATTATCCAGTTGCTTTAGCGAGATAAGTTTATAAGTTAAGGTTATGTAAAGTGTATATGAAGTAATTCATATTTGAACGGCGGTTGTAGATGCAAGTGAAGTATGATCCTCGCAGTAAATTTTCCAATTAGTAGTATAGGAGTTAGCGGTTCTAGCGCAGTTTCTATATTTTTTTATGTTCCGATTTTCTGAGCGCATTTTTCTATATTGTTTTCTGCGTTGGATTTTGTGTTTTTAAACTATTTTTCAAACAATTAATCAACTACTGGAAAAACCAAATGCTTAAACCAAATAATAAAATATTTATGAAACAAAAACTAAAGAAATAAAATTTAAGAATCAAATATGGAGCCAGACCAAAACCCGGGACATCAGTCTGGAACCAACTTTTGTAACCAACTTTTGTAATCAACTTTTGTAACCAACTTTTGTAACCAACTTTTGTAACCAACTTTTGTAACCAACTTTTGTGACCAACTTTTGTAACCAACTTTTGTAACCAACTTTTGAGGTTATGAAAATTAAGAAAATTATGGAAATTATGAAAATTATTTATGAAAATTATTTATGAAAATTTTTAATATTCTTGTGTCCGTATGCGTAGCTTGTCACTCCATCTTTATGCAAGTATCTTTTGTCATCAAAACAGCTGAGTGATACTTTATTGATTTCATAACTACCAAGCTTGTGGTTCTCACTTCTAATTGTTTTCATTTGTGAAACATCTGTTTATTATTGAATAGTGTATCTTTATAGTTTTCATGTGTGATGTTTTTTCTTGATGACATTCTTTTTGATTCCCTTAGCAGTCTTTCCTCTTTGTTGATTATCCTTAATATAGCTATGCATTTTGGATCGTAGACCGACGAATTCATTAATGGGGATTCCTGCTGCTTCATCTTTAAATTTTCCGATTACTTTTTTATTTGTCTTATCAAAATACGGCGAGCTCTCAGAGTAATCACTATTATCAAACCTATGCTTATCATTCCAAAAGTCTTGGTATACATCACCAGCTTCAATTTCATAGGTTAAGCTGTCTGTGTCTGTAAATAGCAACTTGGCTTTACTTCCATATTTCTCTTTAATATAGTTGTAATGGAAATCATACATCAAAGTCTTGCTGAGATCCAAGATACACATCGCCACATATGCTGGTCTGTTCAGAGTGAGGGTTTCTTTGATTTTATGTACAGCCACCAGATTTTCATTGAAAATCTTACTGCTAACATAAGTTGGCTTACTGGTTAATTCTAATAGTTTCTTCTCATCAGTTACCAATCTCACATCCACTCGCTTTCTGATATTTTCCATCGTTTTTCCAAATACACTATTATTCATCAGCTTGAAGAAATCCTTTTCAAGGGCATTTTTAGCATTTTTACGTTTCTCAGTATTGAAATCGATATATTGTTTTAGCCAAGGGGATTGATTGAACTTTAGTACTCGATGGACTTTAGTGACCTTCAACCCAAGATCCATATATAATTGGAGGGTCCTATAATGTAAAACGTACTTTTCTTTTTCCCTCAAGGTTGGTATAAGCTTGTGAACCAGACCGGTTGATATATTATATCTCTCAGATATTTTTTTACAGTAATCAGATAGCATATCATTTGTTACTTCTACGTTTTCTGCTGCTAGTGGGTAATCATTATGTAGATCGACTTCTAATATCAATCCTTTATTGCTGTCTTCCTTATACTTAGCCAAATCTAATTTATCAATCTGTTTTTGTGTCATCCATCTGAATCCACCTGTGGGTAGATACTGGCTCATAGCCCAACCATAGAGATTATTTGCGTCAAGATACATAATATACTTGGAGGGTGCTTTCTTATTGTATTCTTTCATATATTTATTATTTGCTTTACCATAACGATTAGCAATATAACTAATACCACCACGCATGCATTTTAGTCATCTTTAGCATGGCATCCCACGACAGACCTGAAGAGGTGAAATAATAATAAATAATGGCATGGGTCTAATTTATAATATTCCAAACATGTTTTCCTGAAATTCTCAAATACATCTGCTAATAATAGAATATCTGATTTCAAATATAAATCATGATACTCTCCCATATTTTTTAGAGAGAATTTATTCCAAACATTTTGTGCGTGTTCATAATCTTCATCAGGTATATGTTCATTATTTAAAATACTGTAGAATTCTTCTTTTGGCGGCAGCTTTTCACTAAACTTGTTAAAACTATCCATATAGTCATAACGATAAACTCCTTTTCTAGCCGCTAAATCTAATTTTTTACCTTCAAATACTCCAGAGGTATATTTTAATGATTCTTTCAGCATATTACTCACTAGTTTTTCTAGACTGGAGCTCATGAATTGAAAACTGTCAAGAAAGGTTAGATGATTGCCAAGCATGAAAGCCATATACTTTTCCATATTATTAGGTATGGCATTAATATTCATTTGACATTTTTCACCTTTTTTATTTATGAATGTATTATTCTTAACAATAGCTCCAATCTCTTGCGTTATAAAATGACTGTCATAACCGCGGAGATTATGGAATATAACAGGTATTTTAATTTCTCCATTATTTGTTTCCAACAATTGTTTGAAATCTCTTCTAATAATCTTCTTACAATATTTAACTTCTTCTAACATGGCTTCCATGAATTTATACACAGCCTTTTCACCTCGGTATGTTTTAATCGGCTTGCTATATTTATCATCATAACAACAGACAACCTTATAACCATATCCACAGCCTGTATGCTTCTGGTATGCCTCTGTGTATGATTTATATTTGGTTGGCAACCAGATATTTTTTCTGTTAAGGCCTCAAAGTCTGCATAGATCACAAATGGCGCAGGCTTTTCTTTATTATGATTAATGTATTTTAAGATATTATTATCTTCATCAGGCATTTTTACTGCTTGTGTTCCATTAACTTGAATACAATTGTCTCTATGATTGTTCAAGACTATTTCAGAGCTGAAACATTGCAGACAGTATTTACAAAAGTGCTTCTTATGTTCATACTTAGTTTGGTTGAACATGAACCTATCAAAATCTTTAATTAATACATAGTGCTTATTTTTATTTTCAGTTATTAATAATAAATCCATATGTTTGTTATTTTTTTCTTTTGACACATAGATAGGATATGATTGTTTGTTTTCATATCCAAAGACATTAATATTTATTTTATTTTGTTTCTCAATTTAATTTATTTGATTGATTGTAACGGAAATTCAATCCCAGAGTAATCAAGATTTTCAATGTATTCCTTATCTGATTTTTTTGATTCTTTGTGGATCTTTATCTTGAGGATTTAAGCGTCTGATGTGACACCATTGGAAACATTTATTGTCCTGATTTTTCATATTGATTAATCCTTTTTTAGGATTTCTGAGTTCTGGGGGAAGTTCAATGTATGATGAGCCCTCAGTTGGCTTATATTGTACAATATTAAGACAATGATTATCAACAGATTCAATGGTCCAACCAGAACCTTCAGAAATCCATTGAACTATCATATTCAAGATTTGTTGTTTTGATAATTCTAATGCTTTGGGGTTTCTGTGTTATTGATGATGGTAAGAGGTTTACTATTAAAGTATGCGGTTTTGTATATTATTTCATCTTTTGCTAATTTTTTGAAAGTTACCACAAGAGTTTCAACGAATTTTAGACCTTTCATAGATGTAAGCATCCTAACAATATGATATTCTACAGCTTTTCTTGTGTTTTGCAGTTGCTCAAGGGGATCTTTGTTGTTTCTAATGCTGATTTCGAAGGACTTTGTGTAACCCTTCAAAGCTCTAGCAGTTTCCTCTATTTTGGTCCTAGGGGTTGGGACCGGTTTATTAGTCCTTGGTAGTGGTATTGGTTTCTTAGTCCTCGGAGCTGGGACTGGTTTATCCCTAAATTCTAATGGTGGATTAATAATATTGTTTTCATAATCTTGTACCATCTGTTTTACATTTTTCCTGGGAGCTGGAATTGGTTTGTAATCATTTCTAAACTCTGGTGATGGAAAAATTATGTTGTTCTTTTTAGGCTGCTGTTTTATATTTTGCTGAAACAATAGTTTTATTTTCTCATTCTGCTTCAATATTAAATTGATCAGTTGAGATTTGGTTAGTTTTGAGAGATCGCGGTTGTTCATACTATATGTTGAGATAATTTTTTCCATTCTATATAATTACTATATATTATTTTATTCTTAAGTATTAATCATATCCCATCTATGTGTCAAAAGAAAAATATGACAGACATATGAATTTATTATTAATAACTGAAAATAATAATAAACATTATGTTTTAATTGAAGACTTTGACAGGTTTATGTATAACCAAACAAAACACAAAGAAAGGAAGCACTTCTGCATGCATTGCCTTCAGTGTTTCAGCTCTGAAATAGTTTTGAATGATCATAGAGACAATTGTATTCAAATTAATGGAGCACAAGCAGTAAAAATGCCTGATCCTGATAACAATATCCTAAAATATAATAACCATAATAAACAACAGCCTGTGCCATTTGTGATCTATGCAGACTTTGAGGCAATAACAGAAAAGATATCAGGTTGCAAACCCAATGACAATAAATCATTTACTGAAGCATACCAGAAGCATACAGACTGCGGCTATGGCTATAAGGTTGTCTGTTGTTATAATGATAAATATAGCAAAACTGCTAAAACGTATAGAGGTGAAAAGGCAGTTTTCAAATTCATGGAAGCTATGTTGGAAGAAGTCAAATATTGTAAGAGATTGATGAAAAAAGAGTTCAATAAACCATTGAAAATGACAAAAGAAGATGAAAAGCAATTTCAAAAAGCTGAAGAATGTCATATTTGCGATAAAAAATATACTGATAAAGATATTCGAGTTCGAGACCACTGTCATATCACTGGTAAATATAGAGGCTCAGCCCATCAGGATTGTAATTTAAAACTTAGAGTAAACCCAGAAGAAGTAAAAATACCTGTTATATTCCATAATCTCCGTGGTTATGACAGCCATTTTAGAATGCAAGAGATTGGAGCTATTGTTAAAAAATATGTTTATAAAAATAAGAAAGGTGAGGACCAACAGATGACCATCAATGCTATACCCAATAATATGGAGAGGTATATGGCGTTCATGCTTGGTAATAGCTTAGTTTTCCTCGATAGTTTTCAATTCATGAGCTCCAGTCTAGAAAAACTAGTGAGTAATATGCCGAAAGAATCATTAAAATATACCTCTGAAGTATTTGAAGGTAAAAAATTAGATCTGATGACCAGAAAGGAGTTTATCTTTATGACTATATGGATAGTTTTAATAAGTTCAAAGAACAACTGACATCAAAAGAAGAATTCTACAGTATTTTAAATAGTGAACATATATCTGATGAAGATTATAAACACGCACAAAATGTTTGGAATAAATTTAATTTGAAGAATATGGGTGAGTATCATGACTTATATTTGAAATCAGATATCCTATTATTAGCAGATGTATTTGAGAATTTTAGGAAAACATGTCTTGAATATTATAAGTTAGATCCATGTCATTATTTCACCTCTCCTGGTTTATCATGGGATGCTATGTTGAAGATGACTAATATCAAATTAGAACTTATGACTGATATTGATATGTTTCAGTTTATTGAAAAAGGTTTACGAGGTGGTATCAGTTATATTGCTAATCGTTATGGTAAAGCAAATAATAAATATATGAAAGAATACAATAAGAAAGCGCCCTCAAAGTATATCATGTATCTTGATGCAAATAATTTATACGGTTGGGCTATGAGTCAGTATCTACCCACCGGTGGATTCAGATGGATGACACAAAAACAGATTGATGAATTGGATTTAGCTAAGTATAAAGAAGACAGTAAGAAAGGATTGATATTAGAAGTAGATCTCAAATATCCTAAAAAATTACACGATCTACATAATGATTACCCGCTGGCAGCAGAAAAGGTGGAAGTAACAAATGATATGCTATCAGATTAATTGTTTTAATTGTTTTCGTATCCAAATACATTAACATTAATCTCATTTTGCTTTTCAGTTTTATTATACTGCTTTGTAGTTACTGGAAATTCAATTCCAGAGTAGTCTAAATTTTTAACATATTCTTTATCCGATTTTTTGATTCTCTGTGGGTTCCTATCTTGAGGATTTAAATATCTGATGTGACACCATCGGAAACATTCATTATCCTCATTTTTCATATTAATCAATCCCTTCGCACTATTTCTAAGTTCTGAGGGTAGTTCGATATATGATGAGCCTTTCATTGGCTTATACTGTACGATATTAAGATAATGATTACCAACAGATTCAATGGTCCAACCAGAACCTTCAGAAATCCACTGAGCTATCATATTCAAGATTTGTTGTTTTGACAATTGTAATGCTTCAGGGTTTTGTGTGTTATTAATGATGGTAATAGGTTTGCTATTGAAATAAGCGGTTTTGTGTATTATTTCATCTTTTGACAATTTTTTGAATGTCCCTTTGAGCGTTTCAACAAATTTTAGACCTTTCATAGATTTTAGCATCTTAACAATATGATTTTCAACTGCTTTTCTTGTGTTTTGCAGTTGACCAAGAGGATCTTTATTATTTCTGATGCTGATTTCGAAGGACTTTGTGTAACCCTTCAGAGCTCTAGCAGTTTCTTCAATTTTAGTCCTTGGTAATGGGACTGGTTTCTTAGTCCTTGGTAAAGGTATTGGTTTGTAATCATCTTTGAACTCTAATGGTGGTTGAATTATGTTGTCTTCATAATCTTGAACCATCTGTTTTACATTTTTTCTTGGTAAAGGTGTTGGTTTGTCTTGTGTTTCAACCTGTTGTTTTATATTTTGTTGAAACAATAGTTTTATTTTCTCATTCTGCTTCAATAATAAATTGATTAGTTGAGATTTGGTTAGTTTTGAGAGATTTTGTGTGTTCATATAATTAGGTGAGATAATTTTTCGTTTCATTTTTTCTATAATTTTCTAATGTGCCATTTCTTTAAGTGTCTTTCGAAAAAATTTTCTATATATATTTTTTCTTATATTTCTGTATATTTTTTTTATTATATTCCTATAAATATTTTTACATAATCGACATAAAGGTTTGGCGCAATATAATATATCGTGACAACAATTACAATTAACAACTGCGTTTATACCACTCATCCAACTTATGATTTATACGCTGGTTCCAAAGATGGAAACATCATACATATCATCAAACAAACACCTAACAAAGGAAACAAGAATCATAATGGTTACATGATTTGCCTCGTGAGAAAACATGGTCAATCTGGGTTCAAGGGTTATCAAGCCCATAGATTCATATATGAATGCCATAATGGTTTAATTCCAGATGGGAAAGTGATCGATCACATCAATAATAATAAGGAAGACAATAGATTATCTAATCTCCAACTTATGACACCGCGAGAAAATAATAAAAAATCAGCAAAGGATCGAGATTACTCATTTGTTTCTCAAAATCATAAAAATAAGAAATGTGTGAAAGCAATAAATAAGAACACCAACGAAGTGTCATATTTCAACAGCATGTACGCCATCCAGCAGCATCTTCAAATAAATGTTGGTATTGTCAAAATGGTGTGTGAGGGTCTCAATCATTACAAATCAGGTGTGTCGAAGAAAGATGGTCATTCTTATACATTCGAATATATCAAACAAGATGACTTACCAGTTGATTACAAAACATCGGCTACTATAAGACCACGAAGAGTCTCAGATGAAGACAGAAAGAAAAAACAGATAGAAGCTTTTAAAAAATGGCAGAAAAAGGAATTCAAATGTCCTAGATGCAGTAAAGTAATTAAGAATAACACCAAGTATTACCACAGAAAAAAGTGTAATAGCCAAAAATAATAATATTTTTGGCTATCATAGATAGCAAAAATCAGTATTGATAGCTGTAATTCGTGATATAATATGATAATCATACTATATCATCTTATCAATATACGATTACATTATTTTCATATATTTCCTAAATCCTTCATTGGAATCCAGCTGTTGAAATCATCACCGTATCCCTTCCATTTAACTAAAGCTTGTTTCTTCTTATAGTTCCTCCGAATGACTTTATCAATGCGGAATACATCCTGTTTGGCTTTCAATAATTCAGATTCATAGAAACTCCCTTGAATATCTTCATTTCTGAGATCTCTTATTTTATACGTTATTGGATTAGTGTATTGTATCTTATCAACTGTGAACACTTCTTCTGTCCAATTTGGTGTAGAACCCTTATCGAACACATTCCGTTTATACTTGGATATTCTGACCTTATCACCGATTTTAAATTTTGGTTTCTGTTTTGATGTTTCCATATCACCATATAGATTAAAGTAAACTATACCCTCAAACTTTTTCTTTGAAGCCTCAACTGGTGTCATTTCTATGCTTGAATGTTTTGTGTTGTTGTACTGTTTTACTAGTTTGGGGTGCATATCGAGATATATTGTATTACCCTGAACTGTGAACTGTTTCCACATTTTAGATTTAATTGTCCTATTCCATCTTTCAACTACTGATGACTTCTCTTCATTCTCTGTTGAGTACATTTGTATCCCATTTTTCTCTAATAGGTCTTTCAAGTGCTTGTTATAGAACTCTTTTCCCTTGTCAACCCAAATATATTGTGGTTTTCTACCTTCCTTGAATATTGTTTTGAATGCTTCAGTGACAGATTCACCTTTCTTATTCTTCAACGGAATGATCCAACCGTATTTGGAGAATACATCAATCACCATTAGAAGATATCGATAACCTTTGTTCCATTTACTGAACCAGCATCCAACCAAATCACTTGCCCATATTTCATCGATATGATTTGTGATTACACGCCGCCGAGTGAAATTCCGTTTTATGGGTGTATGTAACTCATCTGCTAATTTTTCTTGCCAGTTTTCTTCACTCGACGGCTTTTCCCGTTTTTTGACTTCACACCCATATCCAACTTTGACTTAGTTGCTATAGCATTTCTGGCAATAGTATGGCCCCATTGTCTTTCTTTCCATGGAATAGCATCAAGAGCTTTTACCATTTTTCGATCAGCTTCATTCTTGCAATTTACTTGATCACTTTTTGGTTTATTACCACAAACTGAGTAATCAACATTATGCCGCATACTGACAGCATCTGTTCTGCCTGTTGGCTGTTGATATATCTCAAGTATCTGACCAGTATTAGGATCATACCTCAGTTGCTGTTCAAGAGGGTTTCCAGGGCCTGTATATCGGTGTCCAGGCATCACAAAACCCTTTTTGGGTGCAACCTTTAGAATAGCCTTGCGTATATCAATTCCACTACCACTGGTTGGATCAAGTTTTCTTGATAAATCTGATGTGAAACTGTCCAAAGCTTGATCAAGATATTGGTTAGCCGTCTCTTTTATTTTTTGTTTAACTATATCTGATTTAACAGCCTTTGCAGCACCAGCTCGTCCGAGATTGAATAAACCTTTAACACCACTTTTAAGCAGTTGTTCTCCTAGTAAGCCCCCATCTTGTGAGGGCTTAATTTGTTTCCCTTGTTCTTGACAAATTTAGTCTTTGTTATCCCACATTCAGCACAAGTGCACTTTAACATCATACGCCCATTTTAAGCTTTGGCATATCGTTCACTACCTGGAACGTATTCAGTTTGCTTCTTCTGTTTAACACAATATGATTTCACCATTTATATATATAATTTAGATATTTTTGATATAATATTCAATGAATCTCTCATTATCCATTGTATCATGTATGTTGAATACTTTTAATAAATCGTAATATGAATTCTCCTTATTCATTTCATTCAGAAAGTATAAACAGAAGTATCCACATGTGGTTGTTTTTATATTCTGAATCTGATTATTTTGATGGAGCAAAGTTAAATTCTTTCTTTTAGCATGATTTACTAATTCTTGAAACGGAGGCATACCGAAACTGTCAAAATAATTGATGACATTATCTTTAACATATGTTGTAACCCAATGACTTCCACTCATATATGATGGTTCAAGATTGTAAATGAATAATGCTTGTTTATGATTGTGTGGAACTTTTTCATCTCTTGACAAAACATCATTGATTGGGATGTTGAGATATCTGCACCATTTTAGCAGATCATGATTGCTCATCGGGATGTTTTCATGGAATTTTGGTTTTAGAGTATTTCTCCGACTAGTGGAATTGAATTGAATGGACTGTTTGGTCACAACAGCAGACCTTTTCCTTTGGTTGGCTTTTTTTTTTCCCAAAACCGACTTTGTTGTCTCATGTCCCAAAGAAAGGTGGTGGATCTCTGTACATACCCATTCTCGGTGCTCCCCTTCCACCTTTTGGAGGTGCTCCAACTTTGGGGGCACCCCTTCCAGTCAAAGCTTTCAATACCATTGGAATCCCAATACTGGCAAGTAAAGTACCAAGGAAACCGCCTGATTGGTTTGTTGTTGGTCTTATGTGAACACCTGAACCTGTTTGAAGAGCGTCCAGTATATCGTTCTTCTGTTTTACAGTTAGAAGATGTTTGCTTGCAATAAGCTTATCAATCTTATTTTGTGGAATTAGGAAACCTCCAATTTGTCCTTTTCCGGATATCTTTTTGACAATTTGACTTGCGCCTGTACTGGCTGCTCCCGCTAAAGCTGCTAATCCAAGGGTTTTCGCAATGGTTGGTCCAAATACGCGTGCGAGAGATAGAGCAGAAGTCAACAAACTGCCACCAACTTGCTTTCTGATATTAGTCTTGGAAAGTTTGATGTCCATACCTTTCTTCAATTTCCGATTCTTCTCCAATCTCTTCTTCACTGTAGCTGGGACATGTAGAGTGTCATTTCCATTAAGAGAGTCATTAGTTAGCCTTATGACGACTGTTTCTCTTTTACTATAAGCGTTACCAATATTCTTCTTCTGATTTTTTGATAGTTTAACATTTATTGCAAAAAGCTGAGTCATTTCTTGTATATAATATATGTTATATAATTTCCTATTACAAAACATATCTGAATTAAGAATGTCTCATGCTTTTACACAATGACCAATTCATTTCCCACCTTGTCGATGATGATAGTCTCATCATATAGGACGACGGCGCGGATGCGAAAATTTGCAGCAGCATTTACGTTCAGTTTATACCTGAATATCAACTGCTTCGGGTCTCTAGTTATTTTATCCGCTTGATAGGACAAATCAAAATATATGAGAGAAAAAAGAGAGTTGTAATTAGACATGTTGAGTTGGGTACCGCTATTGTAATTATTCTTTCTCATTCCATATGACATCACATCGTTGAAGATCCTTACTTTTGATTCTGTATCGTATTCAGTTTCTGGATAGAATACTCCATTTCCATATTCCAATCTACATGACGAGAGACTGCTATTATTATTAGCCGCATTCAGTTTGAAAGTATCGAAGTGGTAAGGATTTGTATCTTCATTGTTTGTTTTATTTCGTTGGAGGTAAACAAAGACGGCAACAACATTGTCAATACTTGGTGAGATCTGGAAGAATCCACTGCTCCGTGTTGGATTGGAAGCTGAATACAATTCTCTTTTATACGTCCAAGATTTCTTCGACAAAAAGGATTGAATAAACTTATCGTATAAAGTGTCCTTTGGTACTAGTCTTGGGACCCAAAGTAAGAATCTATTGACAACCACTCGACTAGCAGCTGCAGCAGCTGCCTTATATATTAATTCTGCGTCATTCTGTAACTGTATATCGAACTGAAGTAGGGGACCAACATTTTATCATATAACTCTTCAAAGAAACCGTATCGATTAAGAGGTATAATTACATTAACATCTTGGGAAGCATCCTCAGCTCCACCACCTTCACCAACTCTTTTCGTTAAATTTCGTCTAGCCTCAAATCCTGTATTTCCAGCAGCAGTCATGTCAGCATTTGCTACATCCGGATACCAAAAACTATCCTTAGCCACCGATCTGCTGAAATCATCACTGTATTCCAAGAGGTTCTTGACAAAAGTTACTTTATGAAGATTATCAGTTTCGTATACAATCTTACCAGCACTTTTTATTGTTAAATGGTTAATTAATGAATGAGCTCCATTAATAACTGTTGCCCGGGTTGCATTTGGAAGACCTGTACCATCAGCCAATACCTGTAACTGAAACTGCACCTCAAAATAAGCATAATACCAATCATAGAACGCAGACCTGTCATTGATTGTGAACTTGTACCCATTTTTTTGTTGGTTTTGACCATTAGCTGGGATGTCAATAACATCATTCAACTGAAATCGAACCAACTCATATCTTTGTAAATATTCACTTGTTCTGAAAGCCATTATATTAATGTATTACATAATTTTACCTCCTTCTTCCTGATCCTGATATCAGTCTATCAATAATCATATCTGTACTTTCTTCTCGCTGTGGTTGATTACCAGAAACTGAGTAATCAACATCATCAATTCTCATATTCCTAAGCTTTTTCATTATCAAGTCTCCTGACTTCTCAGATGTCTTTTTACGTACCCTTTCACCTGCTGATTTTAATGCTTTCTCACCTGATTTCTTGGCGAACTTTTTTACAACAGATGATGCAGCACTCTTCATTGGTTTGAAAATATTATCAACGATAATCCCTGATCCTACATGTTTATCCACAAAAATACCGAGTTTTGGATGATAAACCCTAGTGAATTCAAATGGTTTCATTATAATACTATGTTATATTATTTTTTTCAGGATTAATGAAAAAGATGTATCAGCTCCATTCAGGTTGATTAATCTCCTTTTTCCATCCGTAATATGTATCCTAATACTATTTATATTATTCTTGTTGACTGGATTAAATGTAACTCTTCTTGGTTCGATGGTAAAGGAGTAACTAGGTTGAAGCACACTGGTTGAGAAGGAATAAATGATGTCTGTATCTTGACCGTCTACAAGTGAATCATTGATAAGGTCGCAGTGGATATTAAGAATGTCTGTGTCCTGGCTGAGATTAGGCACTTTTGGTCCTATATTCTGTTCACTCTTCAATATTTCTTTATCAAACCCAATCAAGTCATTGAAATTGCTTGCAGTTAAATCAAGTTGATAATTCTTGGCTAATGTGACTGTAACCCTGAATGTTGTATTATCGAATTCGAGAGTGATGGGATACTCATTATTGTTAGCACCATCTTTGACAATCTTCGTTATGTCCTTGATGTATGTATCAAAGTCAGTATTGTTCCAGACTCCTGCTGGGAAAGTGATGTTGTTAAATGTTGAACCATTATCAGAGCTGTACTTTATTAGCTGATTGTTGTATGATGAATTTACATTAAACCATGTGAATGACATGTTAATGATTCGGTTCAAACCAACTACATATTGAGAATTGCTATCCAATATTATAGGCCTGTTGAATTCAGTTATAAAATTCTGAGGAGTGTTGTTTCCTTGATCTTTGACGCTGTATGATGATAAAACAATCTCGCGATCCATGTATATAATAACTTTACACAATTATACTTTGAAATACTGATTATACAATTTATTATACTGCGGTCTATTTATCTTTGACATTCTCAATAATGTGTCCAGTATACTAACTCCTATATTTCTCATCTTAATTGATGTATTACCTGCAACGGTTTCACCAATGATCAATTCTAATTTCTTGAGAAGCTGTTTGGGATCGTTGAAAACATAACATTCCCACCTCTTTTTTTTCTTCTTCGGCCTCTGATCCCAGAACCTTTCATTATTTTCAGTTTATTCCTATGATGAGTAATGTATTCATTCAATACAGCTCTCTCTTTGTTTATCCGTTTGTTTAACAACTGCCTCTCAGCTTCCGATATTTCTCCCTTATTGTATTTTTTTGTAACACCTGACTTATAACCTCTAAGCTGATTCCTCTTAAATTCCGCATCCTTTAATATTTTATTTATATATATTTCTCTTTTTCTGGGTGTCATTTCCGGTTGATTGAGAACAATATCAACACTCTCATAATTCGCTAGATTTAATTCATCCAACGTTTCTCTATTTATATCTTCATCATCTATTGCATAATCAACTTCTTCATCATCATCGTATTCAGGTGGCAGCTCCGGTACGGTTGACTGCTCCGAAAAATATTGGGGATCGACATGAATCCCTTTCTTTCCATCCATAATATCTTGTAAAGATTCTTGATATGTTGGTGGTTTTGGTATTATTTGTTTCTCCTCTTGTGGTGGTACATAATCACCAAAATTAATCAGACCTTCTACATCCATGTCTTCATATGGATCAACTTCAGGCTCATCTTTCTTTGGTGGTCTTTTTTTATTTTTAGGCTTTCTTGAATCCAAATTACTTACAATTACATCATCTAATTTACTTGTCACTGGTTTGAATACCTTTTCGAATGATGATTGGCTTGTCTCCTGACCGATTTTATGCTGTGTGATTAAATCATGGACATAATTGATTTTATTCCCTAATTTTGTTTTACTTTTTGCAAGTTCTTTCCATTTAAGCAAACTCATTTTTGTTATATTATTACTTTACATAAAAATGACAAATCAAATATGAAAAACAACGTTGAACATCATGTTGAACAACATGTTGAACACCATGTTGAACACCATGTTGAACACCATGTTGAATTAATATACTAATATATTATAATGAGAATACCGAATTATGATGTTAAAGACGATGTGGTCTCAAACTTCAGACAAATATATGATTTCATGCCTCATCAATGTTTTCGGATGCTGATTTGCGGTCCAAGTGGTTCAGGGAAAACAAACACATTAATGCATATGATCTACAATCTGCTTTATTTTGATAAAGTTTATTTATATGCTAAAAATTTAGAACAGTCCAAGTATCAAAATCTTATGAATATCTTTCAGCCGATAAGCGATGAGGTTGGTTATGATGTTATTGAAGCAAGAAATGATGAAATTATTCCAGTTCCAGATCTTGACTCTGACTCACAAAAAATCGTCATTTTTGATGATTATGTATGAGATAAAAACCAAAAACCATTAATCGACTACTTTATTCGAGGACGGCATAAAAATTGTAGTGTGATTTATCTGAGTCAAAGTTACTATAAGACGCCAAAAGACATCAGATTGAACTGTTCTCACTTCTCCATTTATGAGTTTCCAAGTGTTAATGAGAAGAGTTTAATTTGCCGTGAAAACAGTATTTCAAAAGAATCACATGAAAAAGCAACTGAAGAACCATATTCCTTTGTATATATCGATAAGCCACGAAAATTCACCACTAAAAATTTCAATGAAAAAATATAATATATTAATATAAATGAGTTATTCAAACGGACTTTTACCTTCATCATCAGCCATTGGTAAACGTGGACTACCTGGGTTACCAGGTGTTGGATTCAATTTAACAGATGAAGGTAATTATGATATTGAAGGGAAGCGATTAACCAATATTGGTGAGTCTACTTGCGACAATGATGCAGTCAGTTTAAAAGTGTTGAAAAAACATACACAAGTCAGTCAAAATAGTTATCATTTACAACCAAGTTTCCGATTTTATGAAGACTTTGGTGATAAGAGACAATTAACTGTAGGTTCACCACCAAATACATCACCAGACCATTTCTTTCAAAATCATAAAGCGCATAATGATGCATATATAATTGAAAAAGAAGGTTATGATACTGGTTCTAATGGAGAAGCATGGTCTAGTATAAAAATGAAAGGTAATCATTAAGATAGTGGTACTTATACCTCTGTTTTTGAAATATTTGTTATTGGTGATGCTGGTGGTTTTCTTGTTGATGATACAATAATTTTTGATGTCCATGGTGACAGTAATTTCGTCATAAAAACATTTGACAGTGATAAAATTGATGGTAAATACACTAAATCAATCATTCAATTCACAACTGATGGAAGAGCTGGAGTAGATGATGGAATAAAATTTCAAATCAGATATTATGGTTCTCAATACAATAAAAACATTAAATTTTTATTTTATTCAAGAGTGATCAAGGGTAAACAGTCGACAATTTTCGACCATACTATTTTTAATGTTCGTGATGTTGTTGATAATCATATGATTCTCTATTTTGAGAATTTGAATCTAAATGGCAATCTTATTGATGGTTTAGGTGATCCTGTAGCATACGCTAATGCTGTTAATAAGAAATATGTTGATATTGAAAACGCTAAGCAGGATGTTGCCATTGCTGATAAAGCCACCAAATCTTACGTTGATGGAGAAATAGCAAAATTCCATTTAGATACTACACCATTACTTCCAAGGGACGGCAGTAGAAAAATGACTGGTGATTTAGATATGGATAGAAATCACATTCTATCTGTGGAAAATTTAGATGATCATAAGGTTGATGATGCTTTGGAAGTTAGAGCTAGAGATTTGCGAAGTGTTGTTAACAAAGGGAAATCAAAATATAATCAATTTGAAAGAACCAGAAGATCACCAATCCACGTATGCTGCTAATGTAAAATTTGTCGCTAATGCAATTGTTGATAATAATACAATTATAGATGGTATAATTGATAAGAAAATAAAAGAATCAGAAGAAAATTCAATTGAGTCAATTGAAAAAGAAGATGTATTCAAAAGAGTGATGGACAATGATGAGTTCAAAGAAGATGATGATGATATTCATAAAATAGGAGTTCAGAATAAAGATTTCCATTTGGTAAACAAAAAAACTTATGAATTCAAGATTGATTATGATTCCAGTATTGGTTATTATAGTACCAGATTGTCAATTGATTTGGTATATCTACCAAAAGGTTCTTACACAATGGTCTATGAAATGTATGTTGAAGATGGTATCACAATTGATGAGATAAATGCATCAAGTGGAACTCTATCAGTGATCAAAATAAATTCAAAAATAAATGGAACAGGTACAAGAAGCATCATCCATTTTTCTAAAAACATCATCTTTCCTAGTTTTGATGATTTAGATATTGACATAAGATTGAAAAGTAAAACTGATCCTCAGACTACTATTTATGTTATTGTTTATGGTGTCGTTGGTACTCAAAATGATGTTGAACTATTAGTTTGGGACAGGTTTTATTATATTGAAAATCAAAAAGTTCATTTTGAAGCTGACATTGATATGGGTAAGAAGCAAAAACCTCAGACATGGAAATGAAGATAGTGATGCCATCAATTTCAAACAGTTAAATGATACTAAAACATCCTTTCAAACTTCTGTTGGTAATTTACAAAGTTCCATACAAACAATTCATTCAGATTTACAAACACAATTCAACAAAAATAGTGATTTAACTAAAGCTATATATAGAAATTTAATAAGAAATGATTCAAAATTATTATCAATAAAAGATCTTTATTTTCCTGATTCTATTAAAGGTAGAACTGAAAATAATTTTTCATATCAAACAAATAGTGATAACAGCGGAGATGTGACTTTTTATTTGACCTTCATACATAAAAAGACTACAAATGATAGCATGTTAATAACTTTACACTGGGAAAGTGGTATTCCTTCCATTCACATTTTCATCAGTAAAGATAGAGTAGTAGTTTCAAAAAATCCATTAATTAATGAGTCGAGTTTAAAAACAATTAATATTCCAAATAATGCTAGAGGGAAACAATTATATTTTTGGTTATTTATTAAAGATAAAACTATGAAAATTATTTTTAGCGGTCTCTCTAAAGCAACCACTGTAACTCATGATGGTGTTCAAAGTAATGATGAAAATTTCAGTATAATATATGTGTCAGATTCCCCTTTCACTATTCAGAGAGGTTTAATAACCAAAAATGTCTATAATTTGAGTAGTGATGCTTATGGAGATATCAAAGAATACGAAAAGATTCAAGGAACAATGATATAAACAATATATATGAAAGAGCCGCGAAAAAGTATATTCAACTGGAATCAAATTTCAGATGAACTAACAGAAGAACAGGTAAATGAATTAAAATCTTACTACCGCGCATATCATAAAAAGTGTTTTGCTTACAAGCTGGCATTGAAACGTTTCAAAGAATGGAAATTATTAGGCAACTCATTGTCCATCATATTTGCATCTGGAGGTTTAGCAAGTAGTATAGCAACTGGTGGTATCAGAGTGATTGCAATCAGTACAGCAGCACTTTTGATTCAGGGTTGGATGTCACACAAAAACCTTGATCTTAAGATCCAAAATTGTACTTATGCTTACCAAAGCTATCAACATCTTCTGAATGAGATATTAAAGGATATGATGAGAAGTGGAAATTACAATTCATGTCAAATTCATAATACAATGAAGAACATTGATGATTATGTGACAGACAACAGTCCTATTATTGATAACTATCTTAGTAAATACGATGAAAAATTCACTTGTTAATTATCAACTGGATTCTATCACCTACTAATGATATAACATTTTTCCAAAATTGTTTATAATATTTGATTGTCCTCTTGATATCTTCGTAAGGAAGCCCGAGCATCTTAAATAATTGCTTTATAATAAATTTAATACTAATCATCCGTTTACGCTCATCATTAACCTTATGAAGAACACTATCAATCTCAATGAATACTTTGTGAATCTGCTTCCTTTGATTATAAGTCAATTGAATATTAGTCTTAAAACATATACTATTTATCACATTCTCAATATGGTATTTTCGATGATATACTGATTTTTGTCGTATCAAATACATTTTGTCATAGAAGTTGAATTTCTCTGTTACAAAATCATAACCATAAACTAAACCACAATTCAAACAGGTATTCATACCATTTACAGTTTCCAAATGCTGTTGACTACAGCATTGCTCAACCACTTTACAAACTTCTACTAATTGTTGATCACAGAATGGACATATCATTTCACCATCATTAATAAATTTATCATGAATAACAGTGTTGCAAGTCATCTTATATTATTAATACAGAATATATTTTAAAATCTGTAAGCAAAAACTATAGGTCATATGACAATTGTATGGCTTATTTTCCTGGGGAACCCCCTATTGTATGACATCATCAACTTCCTGTTTTTCTAGACATGTCCCCAAATAAACCATCTGGTTTTCCGAGAAAGTCACACAATGAAAAAATACAATCCAAGTATAGGATTCAGTGGTTGGCACTGTTTACGTCAACAATGAGTTAGCTAAAAAGCTAGTCAATCTAATGTTAATACAGCTTTTACAGCATTAAACAATAAAGTCAACACATTAGAAGCTATGGTTGGTGAGCTCCAGAAAGCACCGCTTCTTAAGCGCTGGCAGTCAATTTAATTATTCTGAATAAATCAAACGCGTGGGCGATAAAAAGTGACCTCTCCAAAATAGGGGAATCCCCTGCAGACATAAGTCATCGATTATTTATTCAGTCCTCGTAGACATGAGTCACGCGAATAACGGGACTTTCCCCGAAATATTATATCAGAGGGACAAAGTTTTTCACACCACATGTGTAGAAAATCTCGATACGAACCATATATATAACCGATTTGCTCATTCTAATGTTGGTAATGTATGGGTATAGCTTGGTCAGAAAAAGCGGGGGCTGTCCTCTCTATACACCATGCACACCCTCAAAGCATGGGAAAAACCCCCGCCTCATGCTTTGGGTTAATAAGTAGTTAGGATTAAAAAATGATTGCCTGAAGACGATGTCGGATCATTGGGTAGAGCTATAGTTTGTATAAATATATACAGAAGTGCCGGTTTGATCTCAAATCCCCCGAGGACAAAAAAAAAAGAATAAAAAGAATAAAATAAATTAAAAAAAACCTTGGCTCATGAGGTGCTAGTGTTCAAGGAACGGTGTGGAGGTGGGAAATAAAACCTCTCAGGAGAGGGGGTCTGGTGGCCACCAGTTTTGTCAATTTTTTTTTCCTAGCATTTTTTTAATAAGGAATAAAAAGCTATGCATACGGACATAAAAATATCAAACATTAGCAATCTTCATTAATTCTCACATTAGTCCTAGTATTAGTCCCAGTATTGGTTCCAATAATGATTCAAGGTTTTGGTTCCAGACTGATGTCCCGGGTTTTGGTCTGGCTCCACATTTTATTTTAATATTTATTTCTTTAGTTTTTATTATTTAGTTTTTCCAGCAGTTGATCAATTGTTGGAAAAATAATATAGAAAAAATGAGCTGATTTCAGAATTGAAAAATGCGCTGGAAAAATAATACAGAAAAAATAATATAGAAAATGTGCTCGTAAAATCAGAATAGAAAATAATACAGAAAATGTGCTCGCAAAATCAGAATAGAAAAAAATATTGAAAACTGTGCTCGTAAAATCAGAATAGAAAAAAATATTGAAAACTGTGCTGGTACCCCCAACTACTATACTACTTTAATACTGATCATCCGTTTGCGCCCATCATTAACCTGAAGAATACCATTAATCTCAATGAATACTTTATGAATCTGCTTCCTTTGATTATAAGTCAATTGAACATCATTCTCAAAAGATATACCATTCATCACATTATCAAGATGGTATTTTCGATGATATATTGATTTTTGTCGTATCAAATACCTTTTATCATAGAAGTTGAAGTTCTCTGTGACAAAATCATAACCATTAACTAAACCACAGTTCAAACAGGTATTCATACCATTTACAGTTTCCACATCTTGTTCACTACAGCATTGCTCAACTGCTTTACTAAATGTTGTCAATTGTTCATCACAAAAGGGGCATGTTAAGTCCCCCATACTCTTTATTTCATCATGAATATTAGTGTTGCAAGTCATCTTATATTATTATATGAGATTATAATTCATTACTCTTTAAATTTAATTTTACAAATCTCAGCTTTCGTTTTATTGGAAAAAATCCTTTACTTTTCAAAGTCATCTCATAATTTTTACAATCTTGAATATGTTTGAACAAACATTTCTTCATCAAACAAAAATCATCACCACACCAACATTAAATAAAATATGTTTTACATTTCTCTTTACAAATATCACATTTTTTTTGTTTTAAACAGATTCATTATATATTATATATAGAAAATAATTTATATTTTTTATATATTAATAAAATATTTTATTTTAAAGTTTTAAACCCGATTAGCAATTTTGTCTTTTACAACTTTTGGAAGATGTATTTTCAGCATATCACGTTCAAAAGATAGATGATCAAAATCACAATAATGTATAAATGAATACCTATGATCATTACAAAACTTACCACCACATTTACAATTAAAAGGAAACAGTCCGCATTTTTTATTGCAATGATCACATCTGTTGTTTTTGAAGATCTTTTTGACTGGTTCCATTATGATTATATGTTATATTAATAACATAAGTATTGGTCCCAATAATGATTCAAGGTTTTGGTTCCAGACTGATGTCCCGGGTTTTGGTCTGGCTCCACATTTGATTCTTAAATTTTATTTCTTTAGTTTTTGTTTCATAAATATTTTATTATTTGGTTTAAGCATTTGGTTTTCCAGTAGTTGATTAATTGTTGGAAAAATAGTTTAAAAATATAACACAAAAATCCAACGCAGAAAACAATATAGAAAAATGCGCTCAGAAAATCAGAACAGAAAAAAATATAGAAACTGCGCTAGAACCGCTAACTCCTATACTACTCCAATTTAAGCAATTGGAAAGAAGAAGCGTAAAAAAAAAATCAGGGCTTCAACGGGATTGGAATCCATGACCTCCGCGATACCGGTGCGAAGCTCTACCAACTGAGCTATGAAGCCACACATTGGGAGCAAGGTCAATTTATTGAGTTCATATCTCCCGTAAGGAGTGAAATGATGTAAAGTGTATATGAAGTAATTCATATTTGAACTGCGGTTGTAGATGCAAGTGAAGTATGATCGAGACAATGCTTCATCACATTTCTAGACACCCTGAAATTTGTCAAAAATAGTCCGCTGCGAGTCTTATTTTCAACTTCTCACCGGAAATGTAGCAAACAAGGTCTCTTGTCTTTGATACATGAAAGGACTTACAGCATGAAGAGTCTGGTATTGGTGCTGAAAATCATGGGTGGTAAGTATTGTAACTGGTTATCACTCAGATACCTAAAAATATCATTTTAATTGAAAATGACAAATTCATTAAAAAAATGACAGATCCAGGGTGAAGGAATTTGGACATTCAAGAAAGGCGACATCCTCATCTGACGTTCCATGCCTCAAATAATTGCTCGGGAGGCGCTATAAACTTTTTAAGTCTCATTTATTATTGCTAAACTATTCCTGAACTGAGAGGATGTAGATTCACTCCTTCCCCCATTCTCCACTCCACACAGTGGAAGAAGCTCAAAAAGTCTAGTTTGAATGAGACTAATGAGGTGATCATACTTCATTTGCATCTACAACCGCAGTTCAAATATGAATTATTTCATATACATTTCACATCATTTCACTCCTTACGGGAGACATGAACTCAATAAATTGGCCTTGCTTCCAATGTGTGGCTTCATAGCTCACTTGGTAGAGCATCGCACCGATATTCGCGGAGGTCATGGGTTGAAATCCCGTTGAAGCCCTGATTTTTTTCAGGCTTCTTCTTTCCAATTGCTTAAATTGGAAAATTTACTTCGATGATCATACTTCACTTGCATCTACAACCGCAGTTGTGGCACACCATACTTCATCTGAAAATTCGTTGATGTTCCGCCGTTGATAGAGATGGATCGGAATCTATCCCGGAGATAGGACTCCAACCAAGGGTGAACTTGTCCCAATATATCGCATGGAGACGATCAAGCAGAATTGTGCGATCCACAATGTCGAAGGCCGCTTAGATCAAGAAGTACAATCAGATTGAAGCATTGGTGGTTCATATTAAGTAGGGTATCGTTGTTGACTCTTACATAGGCGGCGGAGGGGGAGGGCCCCACTAAACGAAAATTTGGTAACTCAGTGAAAACTACGCTTCCCGAAGTACGTCAGGTTGTAAATATAAGAACCATCTGCGAAGCTTTCAACAAAACTCCTGTCACCAAAACACTACGAAGAGAGGTCCAAAAACAGCTACGATTGTATCTGACATTACCTGTGGCATCGGC
The DNA here is from genome assembly GCA_022496165.2 of Catalaphyllia jardinei. Taxonomy (NCBI): domain Eukaryota; kingdom Metazoa; phylum Cnidaria; class Anthozoa; order Scleractinia; family Caryophylliidae; genus Catalaphyllia; species Catalaphyllia jardinei. The sequence goes on from JAEMPF020013906.1 coordinate 53,546, forward strand.
GACTTCGGAGGGCACTTTTTCTTCCCTACGTCGCCTAAAAACCTACCATAGAAGCACCATAAATCAGAATCGTCTAAATAACTGCCTCTTTCTGCATGGTCATAAATCTATTACGGACACATTGGACACTGTACACGTTGCAAAGAAGTTTGTTCGTGCACAAGAACAACGCAAAAGATATTTTGGAAAATACGAGAAGAGGTATGTGCCTGACTTTGTGTACCCCCCCCATGTTTCAAAAAGCTCCTCCTCCTCTGTCTTAGCAATGCAGTCTCGGTACTGTGGGGTTGGCTGTATGATGACTGCGCTAAAGGATAGAGGTTGAGTGCGGCCAGATGGTCATGTGTTTGTAGAAACACAGCCCGCTCAGACAGCTTAAAAGTAAATGGTAGGTTACTGATGGGGCGTAAGTTGGTAAGCGCTCCCTCAGAGGTTTATTCAGCCTTGGTCTGGCATCTGAATGTTTCCAGCCCGGAAAACGTCCAGTTTGTAGAGAGAAGTCGATCATCCTGCTAACAACTGGAAGGGAAACATCAAGACACTCAACCATAAGGGGGGTAGGCATCGGATCCAAGCTACAAGACTTCTTACTGGATTTCTCGAAGAAGATATTAAAAGATCTTCTTCGATCAAGGGTGTAAATGTACCAAACTAAGTCGAGCACAGAGATGATATCTCTGCTGCAGGGCTAGAGTGAGCAGCCGCTGAGTCAAGTTCATTGCGGATGCGTTCAACCTTTTGTACAAAGAACTTGTCAATGTCGTTAGGTAAAATTCTATTGTCATGGAAGCCCTGGAAATTCAAGTCAGCTTCTTGTTCGAACAAAGACTTTGCTGATCTGAACAGCTTACACTGGTCATTTCTGTTCTTTTGTATAACAGTGGAGTAGTAGTCCATCCTTACTTTTTTTATCGAAGAAGTAGCCTGATTTTTGTTGATTCTTAAATGTTCATTCACTACACTGGGTGGAGCCCCATTCCTTTTAGTTTGTTAGTGACCTTTACACAAAAATGCCTGTCATGTATGTGTCAAAGGAAGTTGCAATGGTAGATAGTCTCAAAGATCGTTAACAAAAGTTGTTGCATCACAGCTTCTCTCAAGGATCTACTGAAAGAGTGGCCTTTCCAGAGTGAAGCAAGGGTTTTAAGTCTGCTACAAAGGGATGTCGCTACGAAAGACAGCCAAAACACGGCAATTTTGTATGTTTAGACGTCAATACCGAGATCTTATCGTAGACCTAAGAAGGAACGTTGCCTTGTAATTGCGGTATTATCATGACTTAAACAGCTCTCGCCGTCACACAATAAAGGAGGACTGTAACATGTAGAGTAATCTTATTCCTATTTGGCTGTATTTGTTTAGGTCCTTTTCAAAATTCTCTGAAATGAAGAATGCTAGCAATCCATGCAGCTTAAGTGACCACCGCTATCGCTAAAACATTAATTCACAGGACAACCGAAGTTTCAATGATCAAGGCTTGATTTGGTGTCCTAATCCTACAATACAAGCGGGGCCAGAGATGGAAAAGTAGAGAATCATAGCAGGCCTGATGCAGACAGGCCCCCTGAAAACTACAAAGGTTAGGAGTAGGAGTGACTCCGCCACTGAAATAATTATTTCTATCCAACTAGATTTTAAAACGGCTCGACTGATATCGGCATGTTTACCTCAAAGGCAGCAAACCATTATTGTTAAGTAAGAAGATGCGCAATATTCTCCTGAGACAACCGTTGTGTACGGCACTGATCCTGTTCATATCACCTTTTACTACTCGCCAGTAGTCCAGGCCATACAGCAAAACTGGCTTGACCATAATGTTTTATAGTCTAAGCTTCTTTCTAAGGCTGTACTGCTTTAAATACTGTACTGTACTGCATGCAAATGCACCTCGAGCTTTCCTAACTCCTGTTTTGATGTCCTTCTCTGCTGCATTGTCGTTTGCGCCAAGGCTTCCCAAGTGAACTGGTTCGCCATCTGCTGTTATTGGTTCATCTGGGAATGGCATTGATGCTCATAACCTGGGTCTTAAAGGTGTTGATGGAGAAGCCTGCCTACGTGACAAGCCTGCTAAGCCTGTCGGCTTTCTCCTGTAGGTGGCAACGTGTTGTGGAGAGAGCAGCAAGGATATCTGCTTAGTCGAGATCTTCAATTTAGGGAAAAGTGTCCACTGTATGCTTCTGGGTCCATCTGCCATTGTCCTACGCATGATCCGATCAAGAAGGCAACCAGAAAGAGGATAGGAGAGACTAGACGACACACCAGACTCCACGGAGAACCAATCCGACAGGTTTCGATTTACAATGACACTGAACTCAAACATCTGGTAGGCCAATCCCATGAGTGTAATCATCTTTAGAGGAACCTAAAATAGATGGATGTTATTGTGTGCACGTGATACTTAAGCTCAAACCTTTCAATGAGTTTCGACAAAATTAAGCTATAATTGGTAGAATTTCAGTGACGTAACACCCACTAATGCACTTATCAGAAATAATGGCGACTACAAATTTCATATGTAATGGACAAGCCGTTTGATGTCAAAGGTGACATCTTGGATTGAAAATATGCCATGTTTGCAAAGGAAGTAATCTACGAAAAGAAGAGAGAGTGAATAAACTGTAGGTGAAGTGAGCGCAGCAGGTACTACACTCTATACTTACTCACTCGCTTTGTTAAAAAATTGTACATAAGGTCTCCCAAGACTAAGGCAAGGAATTCAATAATACTGTAGCGGCCAGCAGAAACCTGGCTCCCACAGCCACTACCGCTATAGCATTGAATTGAAAATCATCGAGCCATGTACCAATAACTCATACCATCATCAAGAACTATATGAATTACAAAATGAACTTCGCATAACGGTCTGTCCAATGGTGTAATGTCTAACGACTTTGTTGAAGAAATTGAATGTAGAAGAGGAAAATTGGCTTTCATCAGAATAACACTTCTTAGAGAGCGCAACTAAATCTTTTCAAAAACGGCAACAACGAATATTGAGGGCTAATACTTCCCAGTGTAGGTAGGTAGGTTGGTTGTGTAAGCGTGAGTTATAATTCTTTGCCGTTGTTCACAAAAGGTTACAACAACGTGAAATAGTCACATTCTGCATATTCAAGAGAACGTACATTATACGACGGCCAATTTTAAAAATATCTTCGAATTTCGACACTGTCTTACCTAGTCTGTTTTGGACATTTCTGACAGTTTAAACAGACTGAATGAATCTAAATTCTCGTGAGATTCGTAGATCGACGTTGTTTTTGGCGTTGCTTCTTAAACTGCTTTTTGCTGCTTTGGCAGCGAGCGTCTGCCTGCACTCTTGATCATCTATTTTTTCGGTTCCCTAGCTTGTGTTTGTTCGTTTGTTTGCTTTGCATTGTACAAACATTTCTGGGCCGTTCATTCAGTTGTTATTGTTTGTGCAAGGAACACTCGTCTCTTATTAAACTCATATTAAAGTTTCGAAATGATTTAAAACATACCGAGAGCCGAAGCTTCCTTGCTTGTAATCAAAATATCCTAGATTAAGACCCACCAATTAATTTTCGCGTTATTTTAATGGTTATTTTACGTCACGTGGTGTAAATCACCGGACAGTTATTGAACAATTATTGGATGAGGTTGAGCATGATATCATGAATTATCAAAACTGAGGTCTGTGTTATCTGCAGAAGCCGACGGCTGAGGCACATAATACAGACGCAAGGTTTTGATAATTCATGATATCATACGAAAACCGAATTCAATTATTGTTTTATTATACATTTTTTTAAACAATAGGCATTCATTAGGCGTTCATTAGGCGTTCAACCATTTTGTTTCTGAGGAGAACACTCCAAGGGACTTGGTAACCAGGCAGACGTTGAGACATGATAAATGCAATATCTGCAGCAGATATTGCATTATCATGTCAGGTTCACAAGCTGTTGAGAATTGAGTGAATGCTCTCGACCAATCAGGTTTTTTATAGTGAGTCTGATGTATAATAACACGCAATAACCCCCGCCTGCGTCGATCTTTGTCCTCTGATTTTTTCCGTCCAGGAGAAACATAGTCAGCACAAGAACCCGTTGATCTTCAGCCAAAACAACAACAAGTGGGCTGAAGTACTTCTTCTCAAGCGGAGGTTTTGCTTTCCTCTGAAACATTGGGAATTCATATAGAATATGATTAGCTATGACTTGCTTCTGCTTATGATAAAAATTGAAACCTCGACCCGAGGAACAAACTCCATGCCATTCGTCCTTTTCCGGCGGGGATCAATTGCGGTCCACATCGGGGATCATTTGTGGTTCGGGATCATCTGCAGTCCAATTTGGGGATCATTTGCGGCGCTGTACAGAATACAATTTTTAAGAGGGAATGTCCACTATCATTGAGCCAGTCGTGGCACCTGACAAAAAATCAAAATTGTTCACATTTTTTCCAGTGATGTAAGCCTAGAGACGTGGTGTGATTTTTTTCTCGAAATATTTCTTTAAACCCGCCAAAAAAATCAAAAATCCGTTACGGTCCCACGTGTGGTCAAAAACACGCAACAATTAGTGATTAATACCTTATCATAAACTTCGCTCTTTTTAATTCGCATCAAAATGACACTCCAGTTTGAGTCTCGAAACTTATTTTTGAGTAGTTTAAGAGTCTTTTGAGGCCAATTATACTTCTGTAGGTTAATTTTCCACGCCACGAAGAGCCGCTTAAAAATAAAAAAAATTCGCTTCCTAAAAATTCTTAATTATGGACACTTTTTCAATCAGCAAATTGGCTAGCCGGTAAAACACCACTTTTCGAAAGACAAAATGTCAGTGTGAAACCTGGTATAAAAATTATTTTCGGGCTTTACATCAGCGCTCAGTACTCACGCTCTCAAAATCGTGATAATCACAACAATAACCTGCCAGAAAACGAAAACAGTAGGCAAGTGCCTGTGACCAGATAATCAAAAGGAACCTGAAAATGTCTTCTTGAATTTGACTTCCTCATTATTTGGACTTAACTATGGTAGAAAAGATCACCTTCTGTAGTTACATTCAAATATTAAGTGCCCGCTCGAGATTAAATGCTGGCGTATTCAGAATCATTGTGATGAGTGGAATTCGACAAAGTACATCCTCCTTACTGACATTCAAGCGATGCCTCCAAAATAATCCACCTCATTCCTAACCACATTGCTATCTCTTGTTCTTAAACAGCAATCCATAAAAGCAGTGAAGCCTTCCAGCGTCAGTCCCTTGCTTGCCAAAACAAAATAGTCTTGTGCTGTTCTCCTCGCGCATGTTGCATGCTGAAATGGTAATATTAGCGTCCGAACTGGACCTACTTTGTCTGTCACGCTCACGCATTGCCAAAAATGGTTAAAAGAACAATAGTGAAATTCAATGAGACTTTCAAAGCAAACAACTTTTATTTTAGAGCCAAAAGGATCCAAACTTGACCCGTAAATTATTGCGCGGAAATTTCCCGGCAGAGAAACTGTGCTTTTATGTGTTCTGGGCTCGGGAGGGGGAGGGGTTGGGATTACTCCGCTATATGGGTTATCAGAGGTATGGGCGGCCCCTGTGACGATAGGTTTTTCTACTGTGACGATAAGTTTTTTTCTGCGAGCGCTGTAATTTCTGACTGAACGGAAAACTGAACTGACAACTGGGGAAATCTAGCTCTGGAGAGTACTGCTTTGCCTGCGGGAACGGAATCTCGTCACGAATTCCTGGTACACGGGATCTACTTCAATGGTCTTCACTACGGACGCCAAGGAAGAGACATAACTTGGTGCAACAGCAGTTTATTCTGCACTTGGCTATGGAATCGATGTAATCGCATACTGGATGTAATCGTCGATGTAATCCAGAAAAACTTTACAAATGCACTTGCTTATATATCACCCCTAACCAGCTAAGTGTCTACAATATGGCAATGAAACTCCCAACATACAATACGAGCGGAAAAGCTTTAATTACGATAGCAAATCGCAATCAACACTACGAAGTTTCTTAAATTAAAAATAGAGTGCTAAGATTAAAGGTTGAAAGGTTTAAGATTAAGATAGAGGAAACTTAGGTAATTAAAAATGAGACACTTAATGAGAAATTCCCGATTGGTGTTACCGACAGCAAGAATAACTTATCCTATGAATAGAACTGCATTACTGGAATATAGTTCAGCTGGCTAACTCTCAAGGAAATCATAAAACGTCTTTAGTGTAAAGTAGTTCAGCTGGCTAGCTTCCAAGGGAACGGAAAATAGATCTTAATGCCGAAAGGAAACCTAAGTGCACCGCTAACGAACTTTTTGTGTACTAAATGAAAGTCGGTGTTGCACACGTACAGGTATACAAATTAAAGAGTTGGCAAAGTACAAAGTATAATATTTGAATTCCTGGTCGTCAACTGGAAAGAGGTTACTGTTGGTTTTTTCTATAATTTTCCAAGTAATAAAGAAATAAATGCGCAACGGCGAATTTTTTCATAACACCCCAAAGGGTATAGGTTTTGGACTGTTTATGTCTGAAAAAGGTGTAAATTTTATACAAATCGGACTGAAATAGAGTGTGTTTTTCACTCTGGCTTGGCATCGGGTATTTTGTTTACAATCATGACTGAAGCAGTTTTTAATTTTTTTTTTGTTTTTTATTTCTACTTTACATTCCAGGCCTTAAAAGGCCTGGGTCAGGAATGTAAAGTAGAAATATGGTTGGGCAGGTATATTTCTGTTATTTGTTTTTACCAACCTGAACTTCTCCCTGATTATAAAACTCGACATCCTGCCTTGCCTTAACATATTGTTTTGACCACGCAGCATGTCACGTGATAATTATAATAAAATTTGGTAGATCGACGAATTGGTGGCGAATTTTCAGTCTATT
>JAEMPF020020345.1:0-16921 GCA_022496165.2 Catalaphyllia jardinei
CGTGTAATATTCTCTATGTATACAACGGCCATATGTCTAACACAGCACTGCGCACTATAGGCAGTCACGTCTAACTCGATACGCATACATAAATCATTAACATTTGATCCTTGCCTTGAATCGCGAGTCAAGGACACCTGTGACTGAATCAAGACAAGAGTGCAAAAACTATATCCTATCAGTAAAGGCCAAAACGGCCAAAATCGAATGTACAGAAATGCAGGTTTATGAGATGCATGCTCTTTATGATAAGCATCACAAAGTGTCCTCTTTCTAAAAAGTCACTAAAACACACATAATTCTGTCAAATGTAAAGTAAATATGAAAATGACACTTTGTGATGCTTATTCATAAAGAGCATTGAATCTCATTAACCTGCATTTCTAGACGTAAGTGAAAATCGATACCAAATTTATGACCAAAATGGCTAAAACACCATATCCTTTGGGGCCGCAAATACCTATACCGCCCAGAGGTAGTAAACTCCAACTCCCCCCTCCCACAGCTCCCCCCCTTAATCTGCCTTTATCGAGTTGATAAATGCATGAAGAAACAAATGCATCCGTGCTTGTTGATCGATGTGTGGTAATGAGTTATCTAACCTGTTTGCAATCGTGTTACAATGTTCTCATTGTTGAAATTTTATGGATTGCTCAAAGAGACAAATAAAAGGCCGAGAACAAGACCAACATTTTATAGCCTTTGTTTACCCATACATTTTTCCTGTTTTGCCATGGCATGCCTAAAACCTGAAAATGACATAGATTCATTCATATTTATTAATGTCACTGTTCCTTAACAGAACCCACCAACTGCAGTGCAATGTTTATTTAACATGCAGGCTGCTAAATAAAGACAATGAACAACTCAAGTTGGCATTAATGGGGGAGCACTGCCTTGCGTTAGGTCAGCCTGTGCAACTTCCAGCTATTGCGTGACAAACGAACCTCACTTATCTCCCCAACACTACGAGCTGAATGCAAAACAGCACGTGCTGGATCGGACAAGAGTATCGGTTAGCAGGTGATGTTCAAAGGCAACGAGGTCAACAAGCTTGGGGGAAGTCGCTGCGCAGAGTGACCCTTGTTTAATATATTGCAATAATACGACCAACCCCCGTCTCCAAAGGGAGGGAGGGAGGGAAAAAATTTATGATAGTTTACAGCAAGTACTAACTGCGCTGTACAACAGGACACTAAAGTGAACTCTAAACAGTTTGTTTGAGCTTATATAGCTAGACTAATGTCTATGAAATAGCCAGTAGGAAGAGCTGTACTACAAAACATTAATGTTCTGTTACATCATTTGTGTCCATAGTGCTATGCGGCACAACATTCATTTGTACCCTTACTTTCTCTTTGCCGCGATTCCCCATCTAAATCGACCCCGACTTTCTCTGTCCGACCTCGTAGCTCAGTCGGCAGAGTAATGGTAGATCTGTTCCGGAGGTCGTGGGTTCGATTCCCACCGAGGTCAAAAGATTTTTTCTTTACCTCGTGTGGTTCCCTGATTCCCTTTACTAGGGCTAACGCCCAGTGGGTTATTCATGGGTTAAATTAGCACTAAAATTTACACTGCAGAGTTAATTCTCTGTTACATCATTTGTACTACAAAACAGCTTGGCATTACATGTGAAAAAACATCGCCATGAATAGTGCTTTAATAAGGTAACAAAGCTATAATGTTTAAACCCAATATACAATGAGTCTTAGAGTTAAGCAACCTTTGGAGCTTGACTACACAATAGTTTTATTGAGAGCTGTGCCGCCATGAAACACCTTAAGATACGCGCGTCATGTTCCATTAACTATATTTTACTTGCGTGAAAGTAAAATGACAATTAAAATTTCTAGCTGCAATGCTTTCATCTTTTCCATTACGGTAAAACAAAACTGTATGCAAAATGTTGATCGGCCTTGAAAACATGCAAACACGAGAATTAAAATCGAATTCTGTAGAAGCTTTTAAATCTACCATCTCCAATGTACTCTGTAACGATATTTCTAACTGCATGGAAATCTGCCATCTACGAACAAACTAACGTTTGTCAGGACCCTTTTTACAAGGCCCAAACTCTCCATCAGACATCATTCAGAGACCCCCTGTTTCCATTTCTCTCGTGAGTAAATAGGAAAGGGTTAGTTGGATGGAAAATATTTCTACACATTGTGGCTCAGACAGATCAGAATTGCCCACAGATGAGCAGCGAAAGCCGAAATTCAGAATGAGGGAAATGTCTGCAAAGCTCTACACTATGTATTTTTGAGAAAGTTTAAGGCTTTGTTTATCCTTCAAATGAATTAAATTGTTTAGTTACTTCGATTTGTTTGTTTTTCTCCTAATATTTAGATGCACGACGTTTGAGATGAATTGCCTGTCTTCCTAAATAGAAATAGAAAGCTATAGAACTCCACATTTCCTTTCATTGAAATACAGCCGTCGACAGAACCGATCATTTATTCCACGAGTATTGTAGTCCAGTCCAGTATTCGATTATCCCACTTTTACACAGTACTGAATTTGCATTTTTGCCGTCGATCTATCAGATGTCGGGCGCCATCGCTGAAAGCAATAAATCTACTGTACTGGCGGTTAACCGAAAAAAACTCACATGGATAAACAAAAGAAGAGGGAAATCTTGTGCGAGTTTTTAACCTTACATTTGTTTGATCAGGCCAACAGATTTTGAGACAAACAATGTTACCGGAAGTAGAGAAGTCGGCGCAATAATTATTGTTACTAATTACATCTGAATAAAATACAACTCTCCATTTATCTTCGAAAATTTAGATTCAAAAATACTTTTCCTGTCACATTTTAAAGGGAACATCACATAATTAAACTGGTAGTGTCAAAGTAGATTGTAAACAAACTGAAACAAAGAACATTATAAGACTGCAAAGTGAACATACTCAAAGTCTGTCATAACCTCCGAAAACAAAGCGAGAGATTCGATCAACAAAACGAGCTTGATTTGAAATAAAAGATATAGGAATCACACACATGTACAATTTTTACCGAAACGATGATTTTATATTTTACAATTTATTACTCTACTAAGGCTTACCTTGCCCTCGGTTGAAATTCGACTAGCACTGATATTAGTCGTCAAATCTCCAGAGTCGAACGTTATAATACAGTTCACTGCGCACAAAAAAAAGCACGAAAACAAGCAAATAAATGTTAGAAGCAAAGGTTAGAATCAATTCGATTCAAATTGTTTAACCATATTTTTAGCGTACGAACGTGCGTAATGGATCATGCATTGAATGTTGAAACCATGATGTGAAACAAGCCATAAAATGAGTTCTTTACGTATTAAAATAATCAAATAGCCAGCTTAACGCTAGATTTCGGTACCCGATCATCCACAGTTAAGGTATGAGTATCATGTTAGTTATCCCCTTACGTTAATCAACAACAAACGAGAATGATTCCAAAGGAAAACTGATCAAGAAGTCAAAAGTGCTCGTTATGATTCAACGTTAAACTCACCAGTCTTGTTACAAACACCACTCGCTTCTTCTTCGATGAGAAATCCGACAATTACCATTTGATATGTAAGAGGAAACATTATTATAGCTAGAAGTGATGTGTTTCGGTATAAGATTGATTTCAACCCCGTAAAAGTTGCGAAGAAGCTGTCAACTGGTGAAGGGCTGGCCATGTTGGTTGAGTCAGTCACGCCACGAGCCTTCAAGTTTTTCATAACAAAATTGTAACGCAACAATAAATCAATATTCTGTTTGATAAAAAATGTAATACCCTCTGTATCTCGGATAAAAAGAAAAGGCGTAAAGGGATTTAAGTTGCTGTTGGTCAAAACACCTTATGCATGAGTTTGTTTATTAGGACTGATCGTACAATGATTCCCGTGCGTGTCTTCTTCCCCGATTTTTTATATGTGAATATCTCGTGATCTTGGCTGGGTAGTGTGTCTGGGAGGGGCCAGGTTGTTCGGATCGGAAGTCGGTTAACGCTAGCCCGAGATATATTAAAAGAAAATAGAGGTATAATTTTTTCTTGTACAAAATTGTTTTTCACTGCTCATGCTTTGTATAGTTTGAGATTATTTAAACCTGTTTAAACTCAAAACTGAAGGCCAAACAATAATACATTGTATACGGACCTATTCTCGCTTATCCTGGATTATCTTAATCAGGCCTTGCCGTGCAGGATCCCGATTTTTCAACTTTTCACTATGTTCGCTAGATGACCACGTAGTCGGCGATACTGCTGAAAAAAAAAACACCTTTGAAGCCGGTGAAGTTTCCGGACTTCATATAACCCGCTATTTGCGCTATTTCGTAGGGCATGACTCTCTAAACCCTTTCCAACTTGGCCATTTTTCTAAATTAAGATGAACTTGCCAGCCTTGGAGAAAACTCTCGCTTCTAAGCTAAGATATAAAGTTAAAAGCGGCGTGACTAAATCCGTGCATTCCGTGACCGGATCCGACTAAACAGAGATATCGGTAGACTTTTTGCCGGGCTTTGTTGGAACACATAGACCCACACATCCAGTCATACACGTGGCATTTCGAAGACAAGGAGTCCCCTAAATCATTAATAGAAACGAACCAAGTATCAGGGTTGGAGACGAACGTAGTTCAATCCCGTAAACAAAAGCGCAAAATCCGTGACAACCCCAATAGACGTAATACGTGACAGCTGTGACTATCACATGCATCTTGATCCGTTCAGCGACCACCAAAACCACCAGCGGCCCCCCCCCCCCCCCCCTCTCCCTCCTCTACGCAAACTTCGATTGCTTCAAAATGCTGCGACAGTATAATTCTCAAAAGTGAAACAACATTTTTCGTTTACAAAACATGTAGCAACAATCCTATGCCATCTTCAGTTGCTAATGTTCGAAGACGTTTTTACACTGAAATAATAATAATGAAAACAACAACAACAATAATAGTAATAATAACAATAAAATTTAATAAACGAACCAAATACCTTGTGCTTTGTGTATTGATGACTGACAGCACAATTTCTAAACAATGGGCGTGCAAAACGGATAAACATAAGAAATTAGTCTTCACGATCCCCCCATGTATGACGAGCATGTGATGGTAGCGTCGCCCCGTACAGGCACAACGTCTGGAGGCAAGACAATTTGGGCATCTTTAGCTTTACCCGGGGATAATACGTTTAGTTACTAATTGGCCTACTATTGACGAACATCTTACAGAATTAGTCGTGAGGACCGCTGCGTTCAAACTATTTATAGTTATTTTACAATTGTATTATTTTGGATCATCGGGGCATCAACTTGAGTGACCTCGGGCCACTTATTTTCCATAGCGACCGCCCACGCGCTCGGTTAGAAAGAGGTTTTAAAATATTACTTGGTATTTTCTTATTTTCAAGAAAAACATTTCTTTTAACACTTGTTTTAGAGGTTTGTGACAAGACAACTTAGTCCCCACCCACCCTTCGCAGGGGAAATTTGCAAACGGCGTTTTCATTCTTAAAACGCATCAAAAGTGTTGGGTCCACACTAAGCTGGAGAAATTTGAAAACGGAACGCACATGTTTGTCGTGACGTTACCCCCCTCAAAAAGAGGGGGGTAACCGGCATTTTCAAATTCCTCCTTTTGAGAAGCGTTTGAATCAAGTAAGCGAGCTAATCTGTTTTTTTTATTTTGTAGAATCTGCTCATACTCCCTCGTGTTCTCAAATGCCCGTCGTGTTTTGTAACAGTGTGATACAGACTAGTACACGGCTTAGGCTTCTTCAGTTATTTGTTAAATAAACGTTGTTTAGTAGTCAGTGTGAAACACAACTTTTTGCATTATTGATGATATATATGATTAAGCGATTACCGAAGTGACTAGAGTCGGTAGCAGCCGGAATGGTGTTAAATTTTGTAAGCGTCTGGTAGTCTGAAATTTTCACGGATTTTTGACGCAAATTCGAATCTGTTGCAATTGCAACCCCTGTAGCGAGTTTGAGTCACCGCCAGGTTACGCCCATAGTCATTATTATACGCGGCTTTCCCCTTGGGGAAAAACCTGTGTAAACCTGGGGAAGCTCCCTGTGTAAGGATCTACGACCGTGAAATGGTGTTGATCATGACTTGCACACTTTTTCGTAGAATCGTAAAACAGATGTTGGAAAATCAAAATCATCGGAGAATGGAAAAATTTATAACAAAACAGCTATTTTTCTATTTCACGATTTAACACTTATCGCACTGTTCTGGATTGTTTTCCAGTTTCAATGGGCCACATTCGATATATAAATGCACTCTTTTTCTTTAAAAAAGGTTGTTTTTCCGGCCCAGGCTGAATATTCTTCTTTTTCTGCCGATTTTAGGCTGAAAATATTTTTGTATTATTCTGATTATAGCTCATGACATTTCCGTTTTAGAATTTATTGGGTATCAATTACAAGTGTTTGGTATCTAGTACATTTTATATAATAACCCAAGTTATTCTTGCATTTTGATTGGTTCTTGCCTACGATCTATTAGAGGACAGATGCACCATTGACATCAAAGTTTTTCGGCGAAAAGATTTCAGGGATAATATTTTACGTGACTGGGCAAAAGATAAGGTACAAAAAAGTCTTGCCGAGGCATTGAACAGGTTCGAGAAGCCAGAAGAAGAAAGATAAAGCCATTTCTTTTAGAAAATGATCCCGAAAAAGATTTTCGAACAGTCTCAGTCGGCAGTCGAGAGAGACTAAACCACCCACAAACTTGGTCTTGATAAGCCGAGAACCATTGCTTTATCTCGAATTTAACAAAACCAATAAACAAAACGTTTCAAAGATTAATTTATTTAAAAAATTCAACTTTTCCCAGTGTCAAAATAACTGTTGATTGATGTCAGGAATGAAACATCAAAACATCACTTCTTAAAATCGGAAATAAACACATAACCTTGATTTTCGATGCGAATATACCTGTCCGTTTCAGGGCACAACAGCGGGCTAAGTCAGGTTTGACAGTGGCATGATTTTTCTCGACCAATCACAATTCTTTGCTACGCATAGTAACCAATGAAATTGCTTCATTTTGTATAGATCATAGATGACGTCAAATGGCTTTTTAGTGGGCAAAGGCGGGGCATAGGCCGGCTTTTGCGTTATGTTGAAGTATTTTTGCAATAAACAAAAGTTTTATGTGTAGTAATCTGTTTCGTTAATATATAAATAAAAAAGATTCTAAGTTTCCGTGCGTCTGCTCAGTAATAGATCACAGATGACGTCAAAATGTGGTAAGAACATCAGTGACACACTTCGCTACGCCTCGTCTACCACTTTTTCGTTCTTACCACATTTTGACGTCATCTATGATCTATTACTGAACAGAAGCACGGCAACATGGAATCTATTTGTTAAGTTGATTCATATTCTTGAGCATATAACAGAGTCATGATTTTAAGACTGGGGTCAATGCGCTAAGGACTGGGACTACGATAGATACATGTTTCAACTATGGAAGACTAGTCTCGTTCTGCACTTTGAGTTCACGAAGTTGACGTTCGACGCTCGTATCATTTACAAGTGAATATATGAGAGTTCATATATGAACTGCGGAGAATGATATGAAGATACTATTGATAGTCGCAGTTATGCGAATGTTATGTGGAATTAAAGCCTGAAAAAAATTCAGGCCTGAACGGGATTCGAACCCATGACCTCTCCGATACCGGTGCAGTGCTCTACCAAGTGAGCTATCAAGCCATCTGGGAGCTGCTACTTTGTGAGTTCGTAATATACCCGTATAAAGTGAAGAACACAAGTGAATATATGAAACTTCATATATATGAAAAACGCGCGCAACATGTTACAATCGTTTGGCCGGGGCTGTCAAGTACTGGGCCAACAGTTTTGCGCTGGAGCTTCATATATCTTAATTTACTTTGCCCTTGTGGATGGTAGTTTATTTTCAACTATACTATACTTCCACTCAATTACTTTTGTTCTGCCGTTCGAGATACGTTTGCTTGTATGCAAGACAAATAGTTTGTTTCACCATTAAATTCGAACAACAGACTCGGTAGTTTCTCTGTAATTTTTTAACCTTTTTTTTGTCCTGAGCTTTACTAATTAAAATTTTTGTGGGAGAAATTTTAGTTTGAACTTTCTCTGAAGGCAACTTATTATTTGCGGAAAGTACATTTTGTGCCCTATGGTGAACTTTCCTTTGAAACCGTTTGGAATAGAATGAGTTAACGGTATGACATGTGGTAGTTTAGTTTAATTAGTTGATTATTTGGATCACATTCGTGATAAATTGCCTAAGTAAAATTAGGACTAGAAATAAATAAATGATGCATATGACTATATAGAGAAAAAAGTAACAGCAAAATGATAACAACTGTTTTTGATGGGTTTTCTGGTGATTGAAATTTTGGTGGTTAACCAGATTAATTCTTTAACCATATTATCCTCAGCGTGAAATCAAGACCCAGTTACCCTGCGAGCAGTTGGTTTCTCCTACGCCAAACGAGAGAGAAACCACTGCGAGCAACCGTCTGCTTTGCCATCGAGCATGCACGAGTTCGTCACACCCCAAGTGATTCATTTAATTTGACTTGAATTTCGTTTGGAATATTGCTGGCTTCCGGCATAGTTAGGGTTTACTGATTTGCATAATCTATCATAATCTGTCAAACAACAGTCATTTATTTTCACTCTAGCAACATTACCTTTCTGTAATCTTACCAGTATCCTCAAACTTGAGGCAATTTATATTTTCGAATTCCAAAGATTGGACAGAGAAATTAATTTAAAAGGAAAGGCAAATCGTGCTTGTTAGCGACCTTGGCAGATTATGCAAATTGGTAAACCTGTCAAATTCTCACGCCAGCCTGGCACCAAAAGTGAGCAATAATCCAATCAAAATTCGAGTTTTGAAATCAGGCTTGATTTGAATTTTGCATCATTCATCCAACGACTAGCGACTGGACTTTGATTGCTGCACGGTGGGCTCGCTTGAACGCAGCAGTTGTGCTGTTGAGCACATGCGTGCGAGCCTAAACCGGTTTTTAAACTAGTTTGACCAGTTCAAAGTTCATTTATTCGTCCCTGGCGCTGGACGGCGGTTAGCTCGAAGGGACGAACGGTTGTTCGCAGTGGTTTCTCTCTCGTTTGGCGTAGGAGAAACCAACTGCTCGCAGGGTAGACTCAGTTACCACAGCAGGCCAAAGCCAAGTTTCCCTGGTAAGTCAAAGCCCACAGTTCTCAGTGAGACAAAGCCCAGAACAAGCTGCAGAGAATTAAGACCAGGAATCCATGGCAAACCAAAGCCCAGTTTGCCCAGTAAGTCAATTTACAGAACTCCCAGCGATCCAAAGCAAGTCAAAGCCCAAAATCCTCAGCGAGGCAAAGCCTAGAACAAGCTACAGCGCGTTAAAGCCAGGAATCCTTGGCAAACCAAAGCCCATCAGTTTCTCCAGTGAGTCAAGATACAGAACTCTAAGCCAGCCAAAGCCCAGCATCCTCAGCGAGAAAAGGCCCGGAATCAGAAGTGAGTCAAAGTTCAGAACCCTCAGCGATTCAAAGCATAGAACCCTCAGCAGCCGTTCTTATAGCTATCGAGATCCCCGACAGGATCCGGCCAAGAAGCCCGGCAACTGCCGGGCGCCGAAATAGGAGGTCTTCCCTTCGGGATCCTTCCCGAAAAATAGACCTGTATTTTTAACCCCTTCATGCAGCTAGTCAGATCTTATTTGGAGTTTTTTCCTTGTGGTGTTCTCACAACCTTATGGTAGATCCCTCAAAACCATTGCTCCAAATGCCCAATCTGCCCAGTTACTGCCATCCAAAGAAAACAAAAGAAAAGAAAAGCCCTTCCTCGCATTCTATTGCCAGCGTAATTAAATAAAGGGTTGAATTGGCATCTCACCTCTTAAACGACATGTCATAGCTTGAATTGGCTAGTAAGTTCTTATGGTTTACTCTTCTCTATAAGAACAGATAAAACAGAAAATAGAAATATAACGGCTATCAAAGTACATTAAAAGAGTCAAATGAACCAAAATTTAGACATATTTTCGTCAGCCACTTATGCGGAATTTTTTTCTGAGCCGAGAAAAGGAAGACCAGAAATTTTCGCAGATGCTAAATATCCCTTTATTTAGGTCTGCTACTGGGCAGAAAACTTTCCACTATAGGGCAGTGAAACTTTGGAACAATTTAAATAATAATTTTAAGTTATGCATTGATGTAAATAGTTTTAGGAATAAGCTTAGAGGGGCACTTTTAGATAAATTTAAGAGGAAGGAATGATACTTTAATTATTTTAAATTGTTATTTCCAAATTTGTATATGTTTCTTTTGTAATTGACGCTGAAAAGCCCTTTGGGGAAGTGGCCAATAAACGTGTATGTATGTATGTATGTATGTATGTAAAAGGAGTAAAAAATGTTAAAACTACGAAGACAACCGATGGCTTCACGAAAACGTTTCTAAAATGGCCGCGCAGTTAAATGGGAAGAATGAAACTGAAACTCTGCTCTGTAACGTCTTGTTGTCTTGAACATTGTTGCGTTTCTACGTCAGTCGTTCGTGGGGAAGGTTTTGGATCGAAATACAAACCTTATTTACTTGGGAAATGGCCGAGGAGTTCGCCCGTTGTTTGGAGGGCAATGTGCGTTGTTTTTCGTCGTTTGTTTGTAGTACAATTTATTGCGGGCTTGTAACGGTCTACAGTGAAGTTACAAATCGATCGTTTGTAGCGCGTATTTTTGAATGGAAGTCGACAAAGCTTAAAAGAGAGTCCTAAAAACTCCAAATTTTAAAATTATTTTCGAAGCTGTCTTCGGTTAAGAGTTCTGCAGAAACTTGCGAATGCTTGGAGACCGTAAAGCGTTCTCTTTTCATTTCTATAAGCCATTCAGTGTCTTTCCAAGTTTTGGATCCTGGGTGAACTGGAAGTGCAAACTTTGAGTATTGAATGGTTTTCCTTTGAAATTTGATTGAGGTCACCAACTCTGACATCACAAGTCTTATTTCCGACAATTTTTCCCATCGCTCTACGATTATGAAGGCTTAAAACAGTTATTTTAACATTCCAATATGAAAGTGAAGAGTGATTGAGTCCATTTAATAAATTGACCTTGCTCCCAATGTGTGGCTTCATAGCTCAGTTGGTAGAGCATCGCACCGGTATCGCGGAGGTCATGGGTTCGAATCCCGTTGAAGCCCTGATTTTTTTCAGGCTTCTTCTTTCCAGTTGCTTAAATTGGAAAATTTACTGCGATGATCACTCTTCACTTTCATCTACAACCGCAGTACAAATATGAATTATTTCATATATACTTAACTTAACATTCCAATATCTCAGCAATTCTTCGTCCAGTTCGCTTGAAACTTTGGAATATGCTTATTTTATACTTAATGAACACATTGGACTCAGATGAAAAAATTGTCTAAATTTTTGCTCATTCGGCCTTTAATAAGTGAATTTGTTTTTTCTAGTACTAAAGTTTAGCACTTAAGTTGCATGAATGTATGATGTTTCAAGAACTCGTTGTCGTTGAATGTAAAATTTCAACTTCGTACGGCCATAAAATGCAATTAAACGTAGTTGAGACCGACCTGCAAACACTGACACGGCCCATTGTGTTGCATGTTTCGTTTTCTTCGCCTGTAAATATCTTCTCCGCAAACCGTCTGTTTTTAATTGACCCTTCTTCCTCCGCACTTTTGTTTTCTTTCGTTGTTTTAGATTTTGTTTTGTTTTGATTTTGATTATCGCCTTCTGTTTCCAACCAAAACCCGACGTTAGGTCGAAGTTAGAAAACCATTTACGTCGCTCTCTTCGACCATTGCGGGAATGCTGACGTACCTAATTTTCTATGTGTTTACCGGTACAATAGAACATAGGTTTAGCAACTATATTGACCAATCATAGCGTGCGGAGTATCTCAGTTATTTTATAAAGTGTATATATGACAGAAAGTTAAGATCATCGCTAAGAAACAATGTAAGGTTTAGGTTGACTTTACTTCTTACAAATTAATCCGTTAAGCTTTCGTTTCGCTAAAAAAAGCTGGCTTTTAACCGGCAAAAAGACAGATTTCCCGAATTTTCGCATAAGCCAAAATTGGGACTTTTTTGGCAATTACCAGTTCCGAATTTTTTTTTGGACTTTTAGTTACCTTCTTCTGATCCCTTTTTACTGTCGCTACCTTTTGTGTTTAATATCTCTCCGGCTGCCTTAAAAAGTTGGGTTTTAATTATTTGCAAAGCCCGGAAATAATGGGATCTTGATCAAGCAAAAGTATAATGGTCATTTTACCACCATGTTGCACCAACTGATAAAGTTACGTCAGAATGCCGTCGATTTCCAAAAACGGCTATTGTGCGGATAGATCAATCCTAGCTCTACCATCTGCTCACCAAGAATATCTGGTGACGTACAATTAATTGATGACGCCACAAGTGGCACGACACGCCAAGTCATATATCAGGCGCACACTAAGGAATAAATCCAAGAAAGTGTAAGGCGTGTTGTTGTGTTAACTTCCGGCCAGCAGTTTACTCTATTAAAAAAACCGTGATTCCCTTTCTTCTTTTCATAGATCATTTCCTTCCCTAATTTTTCTTCTTTCTAACAGAAAACAGGAAATATCCGGTATGTGAGAAGTTACAAAAATTAATCTCAGCTTTTCTGCTCTCGTTCGACCGCAGTTTTCTTAAAATGTGGATGGGAGAGACTAATATGTATTCTTTTCCGAGGCCTATGGTACCTCAAAGAACGAAATCAGCTGCAAAAGTTTGTCTGATAGACTTAGTTGTGTTGAATTGACTACGTTTACCTGATCGTATTACCAATGTGGCTTCTTTTATTGATGATACTGAGTTGTACGCTAAGATCTTAAAATTTCGCAAACTTTTAGAAACTCATGCTTAATGCGTCTTATTTAGAACGCAAGAACTGGTCACGCAGTATTGTTTTGCATTTTTCATGGTAAAAGTATCCTTCCGCACTACAACAATTATCGTATTTCATAAATTATGAGGGAAAAATATGACAATACGACAAGAGCCCAAGTGTAATTTATGAGCAAAATCGCAAATGGATGGGTAGAATAAAAACTTCCTCAGGGCATTACCCTCAAACGGAGAAAGAGATTTAATGATGTTGTTTGGCAAAACCGGTTCCTCTGCAATTGCAGGATTCTCCACGTCGCTGCAATCGAATCAAATTATTTATGTGCTTTGTTGACTGATGTGCAATATCAGGAGCCATAATCAGGGACGGAGACCGTAAGCGCGGACCATTTCTAGTATTGGGGTTGTCCCTATGATACGAGACAGTTTTTCTATTTCTGGAACAAACTGCGCCATCGCTTGCAGCACACGCGCGTATATGCTGCGAGGATTTTGATGATGTCGAGCGGTGGAAATGGCGTCCAATAGTATGGAAGATTTTCATGCTTTTGGCCTACAACTCAGTACGTTGATTCCTGCTGACTGGAAGCAGGTGCAGGGAATCTCCTCATATGAGTTTTTGCACTTTTGCTGATATATTATGATTACTTCTATTCGAGGAAGCATTCATCGAGGTCATGAAGCCTTCGGTGAGCATTCTAGAGGCCAGCAGTGTGCATTTATGTCACTTGCAGCCTTGCTTCTCAATCGATCGAATTCGGTCAATTTATGGACACAAACAAATATCAATGACATCTTATGTCATGGAGATCGCATGTATCACGCACTAACCAATACGATGGTACCCGATGTTAAGTACTAATCGTTCTAAGAATCAGTTAAAAAGCCCTTATTATTACATGTTGCGTTAGACAGTGTTATTCGTTACACCTTCCGTTTTCTTCAATCAAAATATTTCTTTTCCACTTTTAGCAATTACTACAAGCATAATCCCAACAAAAGCTTAAGCCACACCAGTAGTTACTTGTTAATGTTGTACTCAAGGAACATACGTGTTGCCACGTTATATTTTTGTTGAAGTTCTCATTGTCGTATTTGCATTCAAAAACATTTTTAACGGCAGCACTCTTTTCTCAATGAGAACTGCTAGTTTAGCTTTTATTTAATTAGTCTTCCTTGTTTCGTACTGTATCCCTTGAGTGCCGCGTGATGTTACATAATATTTTTAGTTTCGTATACGTTTCTGTCTTCAACTTGTACTTTTTGTTGACTCCTTTTGTATTATTTTCACAGATTTGTATTCGTATCACGCTTATTGCAATTAACTTCTATTCTATACAAGTCAAGTGGCCCACCAGGCCGGAGCTTATCCCGGTTTCTGTAGCATGGAGCGACTTGGAGTATTTCTACTCCCCCTGGATGGGATGCTAGTTCATCGCAGGGTTAACCCCAGCATTACGTTCGCCGGTACCCATTTATACACCTGGGTGGAGAGAGGCACTGTGAGAGTGTGAGTGTCTTGCCAGAGAATATAACACAGTGTTTCCCGCCAGGGTTCGAACGCGGGCCGCTCTAGCCTGCGTAGCAAGCTTTTCCAAAAAAAGCACGCGAAGGGAACGAAACTGCGAGCGAGTGCAAAAAATACGGAGCAGAGGGAGGGGGTAAGGCGAGTGGCTCACCCCGACCCCCTTCTCCCCAATTTTTTTGCTCATCCCAGGCGCGCTCCTTCGCTCGCCCGTTTGCTTGCTTTCTAGTTCGATCTCCGCCTGAAAAAAAGGAAAGCAAACGACAGGGACCGCTCGATCCGGAGACGAGCACACTAACCATGAAGCCACCGCGCCTCTCAAAAATTACTAGTATTACCGTGCTATCTACTTTACATCCTCGAACTGATAATGGAACTCAAAATGAAGTAACTCAAAATGTTTCCTAAAATCAAACGTGTGTTTCGTTTTCAAAACCTTTTTAATTTTTCATATTTGTTATTAACCAAACGATTAACTGCTCAACGAACGCACCTTTATTTCTACAGTTAGGTCTACCTTCCACAATAATCAGTCACGAAACCCCAGCTTTTAGAAAACCGGTCTTAAAACCAACTCGATGATATTATTTGTACCGGTAATCATACGGTTTCGAGTTCAATTTGAAATTAATTTGCACTTGTGAGTTTTTCAAAAAGCTGAAATTGCACGAGCCGCTTCGGCGAGTGCAATTTCAGGTTTTTGAAAAACTCACAAGTGCAAATTAATTTCAAATTGAACGAGAAAAACAGTACAAAATTTGTTATTGTCTTTCTGTAAATCATAATCAAGAATTATTACGATGTGTAATTTGCACTGGTGTTACGCTTGAACTGCACTACTCTCAGCCAATCAGAATCGAGTAATTTTGTCATGTGTATTAATAAAAGCATAAATCAATTATGAAATAGATTAAGACTTGAAAATTCTATCTATACTCAACCAAATTTCGCCTCACTGATCCTCAATGTGTTAAAATTCGAGGAAAACACAATACATATTTTAGACTAAGAACTAAAAATTGTTATTATGGACGCTTCCGTTTGCCTCTTGAGAATCCTCGGCGTCGAA
The DNA here is from genome assembly GCA_022496165.2 of Catalaphyllia jardinei. Classification (NCBI taxonomy): domain Eukaryota; kingdom Metazoa; phylum Cnidaria; class Anthozoa; order Scleractinia; family Caryophylliidae; genus Catalaphyllia; species Catalaphyllia jardinei. The sequence goes on from JAEMPF020020345.1 coordinate 15,455, forward strand.
TTCGGCGCCTTCTCATGTGGGAGAGCGTATCAAGTAAAGGCATCACAGGAGAATAATGGTCCGTGGCACCAAACGAGAAAGGTGTCGCTCCGGTCAGGCCATCAGGGTCCATCCAAATAAGGTTACATTTGTTTTGTTCTACAAAACGGTCTAAAAGTTTCCTGATCAACAAGTCTTTTTCATGACGTGTGTTCACTACAATGCATTCGACGTTCTCAGAAAGACTGACTGGTCCGTGAATTTGAACCTGTGGAGGAGATTTCAACGTGTCAATGTGGTTAATTGATTTTAAGCGTGCTGTATGGTGTAGATGCATAAATGACAACACACTTTGGTATCAATTTTAATAAACAGTTCAATATAAAGGTCCAACGCGCAAAATTCCGTCTGTTTAGATGTAAAGCGATGATTAACACTTCCGACAAGGGTAATTAGCGCTGTGCATGTGTTGAATATGTAACATGCAGTTTTTCGCTTATCTCATGCCCAGAATTCGCTTGTTGATCGCTCGTTGTCATGCGCTAAGCTAAATTCGGATATGAGACTAACATGCTGGCCAAAAGCTGCCTAATTATGACTGGTTTTACCTCTTTGTAATGTGAAATGCAATCTGATCGATGAAATGGAACTTTCCCAGTGGCTACGTCCATAATCTAAAGGAAGGACGGAGATAGGGTTAAATACTACATCATGTGCAGAAAATGGCAACCGACTCGATGAGTGATCTGCATATGACGAGTGCGACTCAAAGATCTGGGAACGAGTTACATCAGTCACTGTACTGATGCTGCGGTGAACGACACGGACAAAGGTGGACGCCATTTAGAGAACACTTGGGAATTCACTAAATAAAATAACAACTCATATTAAATAGGGTACAGTTTATTTATTTCATTTACCGCTGTTATCTCCTGATCTGTGTAGGAAAACAAAACGTTTTCATAATGTTCACAACAAGAAAGTTTTACTCCCGCTCCTGATGTGTCTTGAGAGGCAAACGTGGTACGAAGGCGGACTTTTTTGAGCTGAAAATAAAACAATTAATACAGGAAATAATTAATAGGGGACTGCAACTTCGGTATTAAATTTCATCTGAAACTCATTAGGGAACCATTCGTTTTAAATTAAGTTTCAATCAGAATCAATTTATTTCTTTCATTGGCTGACTTTTATTGGACAACTACGACGCGCACACATGTGATGCGACGTTTTTCCAACAAGAAAATACAGCGATGTAAAGTGTACATGAAATAATTCATATTTGAACTGCGTTTATAGATGCAAGTGAAGTATGATCCTCGCAGTAAATTTTCCCATTTAAGCAACTGGAAAGAAGAAGCCTGGAAAAAAAAAAATCAGGGCTTTAACGGGATTCAAACCCATGACCTCCGCGATACCGGTGCGATGCTCTACCAACTGTGCTATGAAGCCACACATTGGGAGCAAGGTCAATTTAATGAGTTCATA
>JAEMPF020020346.1:0-16907 GCA_022496165.2 Catalaphyllia jardinei
CTGCGATCTAACCACTTAATTATTCCTGGGTATTCTTCAGATCGCAGTTTCAGCAGTTGATAGAAGTTTGAGTTAATCTCGCTTGCACTGTGGGCGTCCCAATTTCTTCGAAGTGACTGAGCCTGTCGAGCTAAATAACGTACGTTTGAAAGGATCGGGAGTAGAATTCTTGTGCTTCAGATTGCTTTTTTCTTTGCATGCTTGTCAGAGAACAACTCTCCCACGGTTGTTGCTGGGGCTGTAACAAATCTGGCTACTGCTTCCCTGTGAGATTCAGATAACTCGTGTTTTTGAAACACTTTCTTTTTATCCATTGCATTTTTTCCAGTTCCCATAGCCAGTCCGCGGAAATTTTGAATCAGCCTTTGCCGAGGAAAGCATATTATTTTGGATGGCTTTCATACAATTGAAACAAAACACAGCATCAGTTTTGTCGTCGTAATGTAACTATGGCCACTGTTTGAACCAGACTGGTTGAAACAAACGTTTCTTCGTACTGTTTCCAAATAAAGCTCGTTTGGGAAAACTTAAGCTCTTGGGTTGACTGGGGTCTTGTAACACTGATACCAGACCTGGCGCCAGTAAATCAGGTTCTTGGCTTGTGGCCTTTATGCTTCAATTCCAAATTTTTGAAGTTCCTGCTGCTTGTGGGCGAGGTGTTCCAGCTTGGGATTTTTCTTCCAGACGAACCTGTTCTTAATAGTTTCCATTCATTCTTCTATGGCTTTGATGGCTCACGATCAGGTCTCACCCATTTGAGGATTGTGCTTTGTTTGAAAGCCTCTTGATTTTTCCCATTGAAGCCATAAAAGTTCACGTCTTATCGAATCGACTGTTTAATGTTTTTGAAAATAAGCGGGAAGAGCGTGGCCGTTGACCAAACGTGATTGTCAAGATTACTGGCTCAGTTTACAGCGGTCAAACGCAAAACTCCAATACCACTTTTGGGTTTCGCTGCTTTAAACTCTTTGAACGAGGTTGAAGAAACAAATGTGCTGAACATTTGTTGTAACACGTTATAAAGAAAAATTAGAGGTAATCGGAGTGTTAATTATGCTGAAAGAATCCAACAGTATCCCAACATTAGTACTTATCTACTTTTGAATATTTGTATTAGGTGCTAGTCAAATCTTTTTTTCGGGGGGCCTGCCCTCCCCGTGCTACGGCACTGCAATAATTCGAGTTGTAAAATTGGACGACGTCGCAGTCGGAGGCCGATTTGTTTATCAGGCGTATGATTACAGACCGAATTGGACGACACGAGGTCTTATTACCAATTAATCATAAAAATTACTATTTCCGAGAAAAGAAGAATAGCCAGGTTATGAAAGAAAGGGAAAATTTGCATTTAAATACAGACAAAGGAGGTGTAAACATTCTAAGGCCCGCAATTATAGTTCACCACTAAATTTTCTCCGATTCTTATTGGTAGAAATTCACCACGTGACGCGACATAGTGCTCATCCGCGGAAGAAATGTGGAATACAATGTGGTTTCAGTTCGAGACAAGATCAGAAGTTTATTACGTAGACGGACCTGAGTGCATAAGAGGCATATTTGGCACACCCTCAAGATGCAAGGTCTTGGTGTTCCACGCTCTACTGTCGAAGCCTCGCTTAGAGAATTGAATCCCAGAGGAACGGAGGAAAGAAGCAGTAGTCATGCACCTCTTCGGAACCTCTAATTTTATTTGCTCCCGGAATCATCCACCTCTATTGTTTTCAGGACTAGGGCCATTGTTTCTGTTGTTTATTCTATTGTTTTCTCGGCCAATCCTGTTAGACCTTACGAGAGGTGCGTGGCGCCTCGAAAGAAGGACGCACCGCCTTCGTGGAAGGGCATACAGGAACAATGGGCCAAATGACACATGGCACTGCGATGGGTATGACAAGCTCTAACCTTTCGGCTTTCCAATTCACACCTGCATCGATGGATGGAGCAGAAAGTTATTATGGCGGCATGTAACGCAATCAAATGCTGCAAAATATAATAATAGTAATAATAATAATAATAATAATAATAATAGTAATAATAATAGTCTTTATTCGAGATTTTAAACAAACGGTTAAAACTTACAAGGTCCATTGTAAATGAAGATAGAACTACCTAAGCGTTAATTACAAACTATTTGGAATCCAAAAGACATCTATTTACAAAGCATTTCTTAAACCTCTCTGTGTTAACACGTGGGATCTGTTAATGATGCAACCTACCGCGCAGAGCCCTGTCTTTAATATAATCTGTTGAATCGAGATAATTCATGTTGAATACACCCAAATCGAAAGGCCCTTCTCAATAGCCTATCAATCTTAATAAGGCATTTGGTGTAAGCAGCATTACCCCAAACTCTAATACAGTAAGTAAAAAGCAGCATAATGAGGCAATTGAAGAGGTAATCAAGATCAGATACACTATAACCATTTCTTTTACACACTCTAGGGATATGTGCATACGTTTTAGAGCTCTTTCCATCAAATCATCAAAATGCTTGTCCCCAGATGGTAGGACTATTCTGAAAAGTTAGACTTAAAGCGTCAAATGTTTCACACATTCAATGGTAACAATTGGCTTAGGAGGGCGTAAAGTCGTTCTTCCTCTTATGATAGTTCCTTGGTCTTACTTAAATTAAGTTTCATGAAATTCTCCTCTGTCCAGACTTTAATATTCTCTACCTCCGCAGAGGTAATATCATTGACATTAGGCCCAACGGGAATGCTACATGTGATGTCATCAGTGTATTTAGTCATTTAAGTATTCTGATAGGTAGTGTTAGCCATGATGGTAAAAAGTACAGGCTTGTGGCACACCTCGATTAACAGGCAGATATGGGGTCTTGACTTTGTCTGCACATACCCTTTGCTGACAATCTTTTAAAAAGTCAATAACCCAATTAACAATGTAAGGGTTAATGTCAGGCACTTTCTTAAGTTTGCAACCTATTATCTTGATGTCCTCTTGGACATTGAGAATGGCTTAATGGCTTCGATGCACAGTTTTTTCGAGATGATTTAAACACAAACTGGTGGATTAATTTTTTTAAAGATTTGGAACACCAAGTAACTTTTAATCCAGTCAGTGTTTGTCGTTTCTGTTTTGTACCGTTTCTACAGAAGGATATCGAGTAGCTAAAAGAGCATTGGAACGCACAGTACATTCCAAAGCCATTCAAGACATGATACCGTGTCTGGATGACCATATTCCTTATACTATTTACCTGAGATTCATGGTGGGGTTACTAACTTGATAGCAACCGACCACGAGCTACAATATGCCAGAGTGCAGTTAGTTGAACGAGCTGAAAGGAATGACTATCAAAAATATTTGTAGTCAGTATATGTTACTACTACTCGTAACTTACAGAGACCACGCAGTTAGAGAGAAGGTTTAGAGTTATACAACTCATTATTGGACTGAGCAGTCAGCGGCTCTTAAGGGATTTACTCACTGAACACCAGCAAGTGTGATTACCTGGCCTCTGCTCATGGGTTAAGGGATTAAAGGGATCATTCATTTTTTATGGAGAATATTGTAGGGAAGGAAGGCTGCTGAAATTTGATATAGATGCGATGTATATGGTATATGGTATATGATACCCTGCCTTCCACATGTGACACTAGTTGGTAGAGTTGCATTCATGCTATTTGGTACATGACAAATGGAGGGTCCAGGCGCATGCTCTCTTATTCATTCTGGTACAAACTTTGCTCTACACTGCATAATTCGACACTTTGAAGTAATTATTTTCAGTGCCTTCCCCCTTACATGTTTTTTTGCATCCCTTACCATCTTATAAAAGTGAATGGTCGACCTGAAGAAAACGTTAACTCTGAGATGTTTATCAATAAACTGGAGTACAAATCTGGACCACAAACTTCAGTTTAAAATTGTAACTGTGCTACGGATATCGCTTTAACTCTCAGTGTAGCATATATAAAGCTGTAAACATCAAAAATAATATTTCTGGGGTGTTTGCTTGTAGCCAATGGGATGCAAAATCTTGTAATTGCAAGAAACTGCTGAATGCTGAGATGGATTCAAACAGTTAATAATAATAATAGCTTTAACTTGAATATGATTTGCTTATGTGGCAGCCAACTGTAACCCAGAATTACTTTCACTGTTTGTGTAGCACTGTGAAACTGTAACAGAAACATCGTGTTGCATTTAAACACAGACAAAAGAGATATAAACATTTGAAGGCCGGCAATTATAGTTCAGTAATAAATTTTCTCCGATTCTTATTGGTTTAAATTCATCACGTGACGCGACATTGTTTGTTCACGGAGAGACCCTGAGACAATATCAGGCCATAGTGCTCATCCGCGGAGGAAATGTGGAATATAATGTGTTTCAGTTCGAGACAAGATCAGAAGTTTATTACGTACACGGACCTCACTGCATGACAGGCTATAGGCATATTTGGCACACCTTCAAGATGCAAGGTATTGGTGTTCCATGCTGTACTGTCGAAGCCGCCTTGCTTAGAGAATTGGATCCCGGAGGAACGGAGGAAAGAAGGGTGCGCCGCCTTCGTAGAACCACAAGGTCTAACATGGTGAAGGCTTTTATGACAAAATCTTGAATATTCACCTCATAGCCTTCACCATTTAACTTTGACAAATAACAGGAACTTTTAAAAAGATTAAAACTTATACAGAACATATATAATTATTATAAACCAACTGACTGTACAAAGTAAAACCTAACAGTTTTTTAAGAAAGTGAAAAAAACCCAGAATGTTTACAGTGTCTATCAGTTCTACTAGCAAAGCAAACAGCATATTCTCTACAGGGCCAGATGGCTTTTTTCCTTGGAAATTAACCATATAGTTTCATTCAAACTACAGGGAAATAAAAGATAACTGTAACGCAGTTGGGTGACCGACCCCCAATTTTTCAGCCCGTGTAAACAATGAATAAAAATTATTTTCCTTTGTTCAGTCCCATGGTTTGTCTTTTTTTTTGTTCTTTCCAGGTGATGGGCAATGGTCACCCACAGTCTGGCCATTTATTACTTTATGACCTGCCAAAAGCCTGACTTTTGCAGCAAGCCAAATTAAAGAGCTCTCTGTAAATGCTGAACTGGAAATGTTATGGACTTTGCACAGGCACTGACAACAGGAAAACAGAGTGCCCTGGCTTATTCTTTAAACAGTCATGGTCAAAATAAACCGGTATTTTAAACCGTTGTCCTGAAATTGGCTCATGCTGTGATCCCGTCAGCCAGCCCATGATCCCTGGTACACTGACACTAGGACTCTCAAAAACCGAACTTTCATCTTGATTCATAACCTCGTCATCGTCTGCATTCCCCTCTTTCTCTTTATAGTTGCATGCAATGGGTACCAGATGACCTACCACAATTTCATTTTTCACAGTCGTCGAGAATATCTTGAAAGAAGTCCATGATGTCCTCCTCAAAGGATCGTGTTGATGTGCCTTCCCACGAATAATAAGGTTCCAGAAGTGAGAAGAGATGGTCAGCATCAGGAGTAACGTCTTGATTGAGATCCCCAGCAGCAAAAAGAGGCTGACAGACAAGCGGATTCTGGATAATCATTTAATCCAGCCCATAACTACTCGAACCGAGCATGAATTCTTTCTTGTAGAGACATCTAAGGGGATACAAAGCTCACTTGTAAAGACCTGACAATGTCTTCCAAATTCTCCTCTTTGATAGTACCTGTGTATCCATCATTAATGATAACATCTGTGTGCTTTTGACAATTAGATTTGACCTCTGCAAGCGCTGCTTTTCCTCAATTAAATGTCAGCTTTTCTTCAATATTCATCATGTCTGAGCAAGTGGGACAACAACAATTTCTCCACATGTTCAAAAACTACCGTTTTGCACAAGAAAGGAGGGGTCCATTGGGGCTCCATCTGGAAACATGCTTTCTGCCATATCAGCAGTGCATTGTTCTAAAAATTCAGGCTAAGGCGGTGGCTCCATTGTCATGGCCACTTTCCCCACTGTAGTGGTCACTCAATGTATTTGTCGTGTGGGACTTGGAAGCTTGTCTTTGCCACAAGCTAATAATGGCGAATGGAACTTTTCTTCCTGTTGCAATGAAAAAATGCTTATATTGTTTTTCTTGGGATGCCAACTCGTGGACTGCATCTTTGTACTGAGTTGTTTATGGGTGCATAGTTACTATTTGGAATCATTTTTGCTTGGCTTTCCAGACTAGCTTAAGGGAACATCAATAACGTCCTTTGAGTTGCAGGGATTCAAATCTTCCTGCAATGTTCGAGCTATGGCCTCATCCAACGCTATTTGCCCATTCGTGGAAGGAAACTTCTCTTTAGTAAAATGACAGCCATCCTCGGATGGGCCCTCTGATGTTTTGACAGGCTCCTGAAGATACTTCTCATAGGCAGAAAAGTTACCTTTGTCGCACAGGTAAACACTAAACGTTTGTACTCCTTTCTGACTTCTGTTTTGTAATGCTTCAAAGAAAAAAATCCTTTGCTTGGCCTGATAAAAAGAAAACATTACAAAAGAAAAATTCAGATGCTTAAGTATCAAGGGCGAACCATGACGAAACTGTCTGCAAATACAAGACAATATAACAGATACTAGTGTGTTAGTCTTTTGTCCACTCCAAGATATGATTAACAGTTGAAACTTCACCGTGATCAAAAACACCATTGTCATAAACAATACCACACATTTTCAAGTGAGGTAGTTGGTTCAAAGAAGCAAATTATTAACAAGATATTGCTGAATTTCCCATGAAATTGTGGGATCTTATCTGTCTAATATCAGGATTCAACTCAGTCAGTAAGATTCTACTGTAGTTACTTCCATGATGTTCATTACAGCAAGATTCTGGAATTGATTTATGTGCAAATTAGTTTTTAGAAGAGTATTGTCCTCCCCAAAAAATCTGCACACCAATCAATAGAATTATTGTTAAGCACAGCCCAGCATATGAACTGAAATTACATCACACATAAATAATACAGAATTATCTATGTGGGGCCTAATTACTACTTTAAAATTCTGTACTACCTGGCATAAACAGTGCATGTGTTTTTCGTAGGCTAAAAAAACTCTTTGGTTGTCTCAAATCGCCTGTCAGATGCCTTCCACTTGGCAACTGCTTTTTCAAGAATAGTTGCATCTGCTGCATTTGCAGGGACAGTTATAGGTAGGTGCTTCCTACGGACTGTCTTAAGGTCTTCATCATAAAAACGTTTTAAAACAATATTTATTGTTACTTCCATGTTGTCACCTTTCTTGGGTGCTTTTTGTCTTGGAGCGAAATTCAGATGTCTGCTTCTCAGACTTTTCAGATGATTTGGCAGTTACATAGATTGCAAATGACATTGCGTTTCTTTTCTGGGTTTGTGGTCTTCCAAAAGAAGTAACCTGACTTGATCATGAGCTACATACTTTATTGGATTTTTCACTCCAGATGGAGGACCATTTTTTGACTGATCGTTATTGCATTTCTAACAGAATCTTGCTTTTTTTTTCTCTGCACGGGCACCACAAAATCTACAAAGGTAGTATTACTTTACAATTATTATAACACATTTGACAGCTCATACTACAACAAAATTGTCAGAAATCAAATGTATCCCATCCAGTGGGTTAAAGTACTGGTAAAATACGAATCTCTGTTTCAAGCAAGCATATAACTTAGTTCTTGAACACTGCACATGAACTTGAAAAATTCAAATTTGTTGTCAATGGATAATCTACACCCTTTCCTGCTGTGTTGAGGTCATAAGCAAAACCAGAAGGACCGGCCCAGAGTTAAGATATTAACAAATGATTCGAGTATACTTATAACAAATGATTCGTGATAATACTTATAACTTCAAGGAACGCATAGAACAGTACAAACTCAACTCGACTTCAATGTCGACCACGTGGACCGCATTGACCGCAAGAAAACTACATTGCTTGTGAACCCGCATTCTATAACTCAGCAGTATTGCAACATAATGTCACGCATGTTGTCACATCTTTCCTCCCTTCAAAAATAAGCAACAAAAGACTCGATAAATTATAAGATACAAACACAGTTAGAAACATCTTAATATGTCTTGAAACCTAAACATAGTCCGGAAAGCGTTTCGGCAAACAAACAGTTCTTCCAGATCTGGTACACAACATCACAGGTGTTGCCTGTAAGCTTACAGACGGCACGTGGAGAGAGCCTTGGGCTTGCTCAAGCAGTTTGCAGCTATTGCGAGCCTCCTCTGAGGTTGGTGGCTGCATCTCTTCAGTAGGTAAGGATATGTCTGGTTCGAACTTCGGTGGTGATGATTCTCTTTTCTTTACCAGGTGCCTTCGGTTTCTTCTATACACTTTGCCTTGTAGATCAACTTCATAAGAACGAGGTGCAGCTTGCTTTATTACAGTTGCTCTTTTTCATAAGTTTATTCTGTCAGTTGGTAATGGCCTCATGCGTACGGTCTCACCTGATTGCAGGTCAACTAATTCCCTTGTCCCTTTGTTGTAATAGTATTCTTAATTCGGCTTTCTTTCTTTTAACTTCTCCTCAGCACCTTCGACGATTTTGGGTTGGAGCAGTTTTCCAGCCGTTCGGCTTTCAGGGCAAGTACTGTCAGACACCATCACCTTGATAAAGTTCAGTTCCTGACATATTTGACCACTTAACAATGGCCTGACATCCTTATCAACAACAACGAAATCAACATCTTTGCTTATTTCACCTTTGGTACATCTGCAAGTGCACTTTCCAAGTGGATAAATAGGAGATCCATTATGCATCTTGAGTGTTGCAGAAGTTTACTTCAAATAAAAATCTATGATCTTCCAAAGTACTTCAAAATTCCATCCGAGGAGGGAGGTTGCAGGTTGCACCACAATCAACTTGAAAGGTCACATCTTTAGAGTTGTTTATACGCACGGTTGCAAACAATTGTTTAGGATAAGACTTCGTGTTTTCAACAGCATTGTGTGTAACAGCATTTAATAGTATATTCTTGAACTTCTGGCCCGCACAGGACTTCTCACTCGGCCTCTCACCTGCTGGAAACGTCACTGCAAAATGATCATTTTTCCCGCATCTGTTGCACCGCTGGCCATATGCAGGGCACTTCATCCTATCTCTTACATGTCTCCTACCACAGAATTTGCAATCTATATGCTCACCGCCATTCGCCGGTGCCTTTCCTTCAGATTTCTCCTTTGAGTTCTTTCATTCTTGCTTCTCAACTCGTTGATTTCCGGAATATTTTGCATTTGCTCAAACTGACGTTGAGTTGCCCCAGCAGCTCCAGAAATTTCCAAAGCTTTCTCAAGAGTCAAGTCCGGGACTCATAACAGACGCTCTCACATGATTATTAATAACTCCCAGGACAATGCGATCACTGATCAATGAATCTTTCAAATCTCGAAATTCACAATTTTCAGCCATGTTTTGTAAGACCGTAGCATACTTGTCAATAGACTCACCACTTTTCTGACCTCCAGAAAAGAATAAGGACCTTTCATAGACAGTGTTCTTCCGGGTTTCGCAAAACTTCCCTTCCAAAACTTTGTCGATTTTTACTTTGTCCTCCTCGCTGTCCCACGTGAAGGTGTTGGAAATATCCAAAGCTTTGTCTCCGATCACAGTAAAAAAGGTGGCTAGTCGGATTGCATCATCTTTATCAGTTACCCCAGTAGCTAGTTCGTAATTGCTCCACTTTTGTTTAAACCGTTTCCAATTTTGCGAGGAATTTCTTATCGAAAGCTGCAAAGGCTCCGGTGGCGGGAAAATTGACGTTCACCATTACTGACAACGTGGGTCCGATTTGCGTGAACAGCAACAAACCAGTGAAGCCACGAGGGAAATATTCCACAAATAACACTAAAATCCAACCATCCCACTTCTGACACCATGTGATGATCCTTATGACTTCAAGGAACGACAAGAACAGTACAAACTCAACTCAACTTTAATGTCGGCCATGTGGACCGCATTGACCACAGGAAAACTACATTGCTTGTGAACCCGCACTCTAACTCAGCAGTATTGCAACATAATGTCACACATATTGTCACAATATTCATCTAAACTCACCCAATATATTGAAGTTAAAGTTACACTTGACTTATCAACCACATGCGTAGCCTTGCAACCGTGCCAAAAGGAAATTAGATTACACCACAGCTTCTATATAAATGTATTGTTATTTTAAAACTTTTTTAATGTCTTGCAAATTTGACTGATTGCACGACAATGAACAGCAACTAAACAGCAAAGTGCTGTCCCTCAATACTTCCAGTTTGTTTGTATCGCTATTTACATCCACGACTGGTAAACACTGACTGTGAACATTGAAGCACATTTTTAACCTATACTCACGATAATCTCGTTTCTAAAGAACCACGTACAGTGAATTTTTTTTTTGATAATTTAAGGCTGCATGATCTTGAAAAAGGTTAAGGCAATAAATTCCTTGGTCTCTGTTGTCTCTGTTAGCCATAATATAATGCACAAGTGCAGAGAAAATGGTGGGAGAATGTACTTGACCACTTCTCGGCAGAAAACTGGCAGGAGAGTTCCTTCGCCCCTCTAAAATTAACTTTAACAAACTTTTTGTCGTGATTTTCACAGATTTTTGCCGTGGCATTCACAGATTTTTACCGTGGCTCTCACAAACTTTTACCGTGGCGTTCACAAACTTTTAACGTGACATTCACACATTTTTAACGTGGCTCTCAAACACTTTTACCGTGGCGTTCACAAACTTTAACGTAGCTTTCGCAACAACCTTTTGCCGCGGCGTTCACAAACTTTTACCGTGGCCAGGGCCGTACCTAGGATTTTTTGTCTGTGGGGGCAAACCCCACAAACCTTCACAGGGATCTCCCGTATACAGCCCAACAAAATCAAACACTATGTTAAAAAAATAGTTTTCCTGGCGGGGACAACATCTTCCCGATGTTCATTTTGGGCTAGTTTGCTTACCTAAAACTTAAGCCACTAAACTAAAGTTAACGTTGGCGCTATTTTTTCAATTGTGCAGTATTAACTTTATACTTTTCCCGTGATCCTTGTGGGCCACCGGAGTTAAGAGACTCGAGTAGCGCTAAATTTCTCCGACTCGTTGTACAAATGTTTTGTTAGGCTGTCGTTGTACAAATGTTTTGTCATGAAATCGTGCTGTCAATTACAGACGCCTCAAGCTCAATGTTCGAGAGCGATAAACGTAATTAGTAAATATATGTATCTATGGTGTTTTGTTACAGCGGTTTTAAAATGCACTAACCGCAAATTTTTTTTTTCACCTAAAATGATTCTTCTTAAAATTAAAAACACAACTGTAAAAATGTTATGGATTCGATTAAATCTTCGATTTTTTTTACCCCGGTGAAATATCCAAATTACTTCCGGAAACGACGCCGATTTGTTTTACGGCCGAGTTATATATTTGGGAGAATGGGTTCAATGGCGTCAGTGACGTCATCCTGGGAGCGAAAGTCTGCAATTTTTTTTTACTCTAAGGAGACATGATTCTCACTGGTAATTTATATTCATAGTATTGTTAAATACAACATTTCTCTCCTTAAAGAAAATTTAATATTTTAGAGGTACCTTCAAATGAGCCAAAAACAGATGGCCTGTTCCAAAAATAAACATATTTCGATCGGCATATCTCGAGCATTTTATGCCCTTCCACGCTATGAAAACAGGAAATTCTAGTGTGCCGGTTCAGTGACTAAGTCACATAATCATTGTGAACATCCTTGATATGATGATCCGAAACATTTCTTCTAATATCGAACATCGCTTCGTTTTTTTTTAAACGTCTTATTTCTATTGTACTGGTGCAGAAGAAATCCGAATAGCATGTATGGAATTTGATAAGCTGAGTAGAAACTGAGCGCCAAAGCCAACTAAGCAGCAAAGATTTAAGTTTACATATCTCTGGGAAAGACGAGTCGGACGTTTTCTCCGATTTCCATTTGGTTTATTGATCTGGGCTTTTCAGATTAAAAGAAAAATCAAGACGTTAATGTTTGAAGCGACAACACTTAGCTTGCAGCTTACCCACCTAAATGTAGAGAGATCCATACGGAGTGAACTGGAAATGTCGGGGGTGGATCGCTCTCTTACCCGTTAAAAAAATTTTGTTTTCTGATAATACTTCACTGCAAGCAGAGGCCCTTCGATCTTCCCAGATAAGTCTGTTTCGTATGAAAAGTTCAACTATTTGGGCATACATTTCTGGGATTTTGATTTGGTTTTACCACTAACAAAGTAGAGTTACAGTTTTCCTGGGAAATTTAGCTGTTGTCACACCGAGAATTAGGACACCAAATTATGACATCCCTTTTCCTCATACCATGACGAAAGTCAGGTCTGTTTGCACCAACAATCATTCTTACGCAGAAATGAATGGAGATGCGACTTCAAGAATCATCAAAGCGTGGAAATAAAACAAGTGACCTTGGTGGACTCGAGAATTCCACCTACAAACTTTGGTACAAACGTAATAAAACAATGACTTCCGCAGAAGGTGGTCTTCTTTGGTTCCAGTAAGCGCTTTTCCCGCACGCCCCCTCCCCCAAAAATCTGCAAACCAAACAACAAAGAATAAAAACGTTTCTTTGATGAGGCCATAGATCATCCATTGTGGAAAGAAGCCCGAGGTTTACCAGCAGAAAATAACACTGAACAATAACGTAAATGCTCGATCAATTATTTTATTTGGCTGCACTGTAAAGGCAATGCACTTTTTGTGAAAAACGACTGCTTGAACAAAAAGCTGTCATCTACTTGAAAAACCCTAAAGCCGAGCTAGGACTCATTTAAATTGGAAATTGCATGGGATTACAAATTATGGCAAAAACTTGAAAGGAGTACGTTCCGTGTCGGAAAGGTGAGGTTAGCCAGCTTCCCACCTTCAATAGTGCCCATGATGTCATCAGTGCCCATGATTATAGCGGCGTTCTTGGTGATAGCTTCCATACCTTGCAATTGATAGGGCGTGATCTTCAGGTCTTCTCTGTAGCAGTTGGCCTCTGCTGTCACTCGGTTTATAGCACTCCAGGCCAGAAGAAGCGGCTGTGTAGGAGCCATGGTGAGGTCGGAATGGAACGCTGGGGGCACGCCTCGATCAAACAGCCATTTCATAGGTACCATGGCGCGAGCTCGCCTCGTCCCCAGACCCCGTTCGCTGTAGCTATCAGCCAGTGTGTAGAAGTAGTAAGGGGCTGCAGAAACCAGCAGACCCAGCTTCGCAGTCCGATCAGCTTGCTCCTCAGTGAAGAAGCCTGCATGCTCGACTGTGGTTCGGTGTTTTTCTCTCGGGGACTCGTTCATCAGTGTCTCCACTATGTCCAGCAGGGTTTTCATGCCAAGATCGTCATTGGTGTGCACATGAATCTGAAAGCCGTTCCTCCAGAAGACCATCATCTTCTCCAAGTTTGCCGGCGGCGTGATCCGTTATGATCATCCATGTAGCCATCTGCCATCTACATCAACTGCGAATAGAATGCACCGTCACAGAGTGCCTTAACGTGGTCGGGGTAAGGTAATCACTTGGTCGTCACTTATTTTACCAGCCACTTTTGTTAATATGTTCCGCGGTTTTCTGGTTATCTCCGTCGCACAGTCTGGCGTAGTTTCTTCCACTGGCGACGCAGTAGGTAGAGAAATGTCTTTTATTCTTATCCTTCAGTATCTCGTTGATCTTTGCTATCTCCAGGTTTTCGTCCATCAAGGGAAACCCTAAATCAGCCACAGCAGTCATTCCAAAACTATGGAAGACCTAAAGAAAACAAGGAAACAAATGTTGAGTCACAATAATAGGATGATATAACCCAGGGTTTTTGTCTTTCAGGGTTTCATGCCAAAAAGCGTTACGTGCCAGCTTGTCCAAACAACAAATGCTGAATGGTTTAGCCTGCGTAGCAAGTTTTTCCGTGGAGTACCCAACATGGAGAGTACTTGGCTCCTGAGGAACTCCAGCAACTCCCCTTTGCTTTGTTTGTAAGTCACGAGTGACAGCTATAGAAAGTGCTATTTTGAGACGCGAGGGCAGGGTTGATACCCACTGCTGGGCTGTTTGCCGACGCATTGTGGCAGTTGGTGCAAGAACCAGTCGGGGTGTGCGAGGGTGATAGCCATAAGACAGGTAAAATGGTGAGTAACCAGTGGCACTATGGTCGTGATACATGTAGTGAAACTGGACAAAGGGAATCTCTAAATCCAAGTTATCACCACATTGGTCTGTTGTTTTCCGCAATATTTCTCCAATGGTTCGGTTTAGTCTCTCAAAGATTACTTGGCCTGGGGATGTAGAGCCGAGATACGCTTCTAGTCAATGCCGAGTTCGTGGGCAATCGTACTTAGAGTTTGATTGTCAAATTCGCAGCCACGGTCTGTCAATATTGACTCAGGGATACCACGTCGACAGTAAACATCCCGTATGAGAGCACTGGCTACAGTTTTGGCTGATTTGTCGGGAATGGGTACCATTTCTGCTGCACGAGTAAGCGAGTCCGCGACAACTAAAACATTGCGATTATCATTGTTGATGGATTTCTTTCCAAAGGGAATCTTCATATCCATTGCGATTTCTTGCCAAGGCACTTCTGGCCTTAATATAACTGTAAAGGATTCAGAAGGCCGGGAGGGGGCTGGGTGACTGCGAGCACAAGCAAGACATGACTCTTTGACATCGTGGACCATACTCAACCAGAAGTATTCACGGCGAATTAAACGGGTGGTTTTCTCAGCAACCATGTTCCCAGCATGGTCATGCTTAAGGTTTAAAACGGCTGGTATAAGGACTGCCGGGACCATAAGCTGGTTAACCTGATGCTTGCAAACTTTGTAATGAATGTATAGCAGGCTATCATCTTTTTCAAGAGTAAGGAAATCACGTTTACTTGACCATCCACGCACCGCAGCGTCTTTGCAAGTCACGGATGAGGATTCCTAACACAGGGCCAGATTATTGGCAGGTTTGGAACTCTTGGAGGCTTAACTGGCCATCACAGAACAATGAGTGAACGTTTGGTGTACAGGACAGCGCATAGCGGGCATAGCGGCCTCGAGGGATACGTGCATTTCTCAACCACTGAAGGCCCATGTGATCTGTGTGCCAGGTGAAACGACACCCTAAAAGGTATGGCCGAGATGTCCTCAGAGCAAAGATGAAGGCGTAGGCTTCTTTATCGCGCAAGCGCCAGTTTAATTCATTGTCAGTCAATGACTTTGATGCAAACAAGACGGGCTGGTCTCGTCCCAATCCGTCTCGCTGGGATAATATACAGCCAGTGTCAGAGGCATATGTGCTCAGTTCGAAAGGCTTCGACATATCGGGGAACTGAAGGAGGACATCGCTGGAAGTTAGTGCAAACTTCAAGTCGTTGAAGGCCGCCTCCCTTTCCAAAGACCAGATGAATTTTGATTTCCCCGTCAGCTGGTTAAGGACGCGAGCACGCTGTTGGGAGTTAGGTATGAAATCAGCATTGCAGTTGCAGAGACCAAGGAATCCTCGAAGTTCTTTGGTATTCTGGGGGCGAGACCAATTGCGAATAACACTTAATTTGGCGGGGTCAGGTTCGATCCCGTTGGCTGAGATTTGATGGCCCAGGAATAGGAGTTTTCTTTGACATTAGGACACCTTGCTTGACTTTACAGTCAAACCAGCTCCACGTAGTCGTTCCAAAGCTTCCTTTCCACTGCAAGCCATTAATAATATCTGCCATGACGCGTGCAAAGACAGCTGGGGCATTTTTAACACCGAAGGGCATGACGCAAAACTGCCAATGACCAGATTCAGTCGAGAATGCTGTCTTGTGGCGATGTTCCTTAGCAATGGGGATCTGCAAATACCCACTGTACAGGTGTAGAGTAGTGAAAAGATTGGACCCATGAAGAGAATCCAACCATTCACGAACAGAAGGCAGAGGATGGTAGCATCATTCAGAGCACGGAAGTCGGTACAGTAACGGTACGAGCCATCTGCTTTAGGCACAAGCAAAATAGGTGCAGAGTAGGAAGAATTGGAGGGATCAATGATACCCCGGTGTTCCATATTTTTGATTTGCTGTGGGTTTGGCCAACTTCTGAATCATTGTTTGAAAAGACATCTCTATACTCATCCAACAGTTATTTGAGCTCTTGATTTTCTGACGTCACCTCACATGAGTCCAGATTTAGGGCCGCTGGTCCCTGTTTTGGTACTTTTTGGTTGGGGTGGTAGGTTGGCTGTTACTGTATTGAAATCTGTCACCTCACATGAGTCCAGATTTACGGACGCTGATCCCTGTTTTGGTACTTTTGGTGGGGGTGGTAGGTTGGCTGTTTCTGTATTGAAATCTGGGTTTTCCCTTACTGGAGAGAGTGCTCCAATTCTAGTGCCTGCAAACAGTTTGACAGGAAGCTCGTTGTTGTTCATCACTGTCACTGGGATCTGGTTCTGGGAACCTGGTGCGACCACTCCCGCACCCACAAGAATGTCCAGGTGGGCCATTTTATCCAAGAAGGGAGAAAACAGAGCATCCTGGTTGTCAGGTCCATAATTTGCCGAGCCAGTATGCAAAGCACTGTAAACGGGGTGGAATGACATGGTCCAATATGAAGAAAACAACAACAGGAGACAGTACAGATCCATGACAGCGTTTGTCTAATAGCAACTTGGCGTCACCAAGGGTAAGTGTAAGATGTGTCCAGTCAATGCCGAAAGAGCCAAACTTTTGTACAGTGTCCATACCTAAAATGGCTGGAAAATTCAGGTTTTGGAAAACCTGTAGGCGAACATTGTGTTTGACAACATGTCCTATGTTAATGATAGTGACAATGTCACCCAATCAACGTAAGGGGTTTCTATTAGTTGCAGCAGGTACACTATGTGGTTTTAAAAACAACTTTGACTTGGAGGCCGCCGGGCTAGGGGAAGATTATACAAACTCAACTTGAATA
>JAEMPF020020347.1:0-2500 GCA_022496165.2 Catalaphyllia jardinei
TGTTAATTGACATCATCCAGATTCATCGTTTTTGCAAAAACCCTTTATTTTATTTTTCTGTCAGATTGTTTGCTTGTTTGCTAGTTTAAAAGTTTAACACTATAAAAGGCCTGTTATTTGATGAAGCTGGTTTCTGGCTTATTAAGACATGATATTTATGCTGTGTTTACACTGTTACTCGACATGTTTACAGTAAACATGTTAAACAAACCACATTTCCTGTAAACATGCTTAATTTATGCAGTCTTATAATTATGATTATGGCAACCAAGTGTTGGAATTCCAAAGGATTGATTGAAATTGCATTATAAGATTGTGTTTGTTTCTAACAGGCCTACTTTTGCTAACGATTACAGCTCTCATATAAGAATTTTCCAAGTAACAGGCCTACTTTTGTTAACGATTACAGCTCCCATACAAGAATTTTCCAAGTAATTTTTGTGAGGAAATTGTACACAATGCAATCAAAGTCATAAAATAGTAAATGCTGACTCAACATACATTGTATGTTCAAAACCCACATTGTGAAGTATGATACTGAAATACTCTTACAAATTCGTGTTGTAGTATCTGAGTTGCTGTTTGGAACAAATATTGAATCAAATGGCCTTTAGAACAGATATACTCTTTTTTATTCTGTATTATCAAATAATTTATTTTGAATAACTTTACTATAATTCAAATTTAAATTTTTGCTATAAAAGCTAAGCAGGTTTTATTTTCATGTAGCTTTTGTGACCACCATCAAGATCATTTATCAGAATCTTTTTTTTTAAGAGCAATACATTGCGTGTAGTATTTACCTGGACAAAATGATACAGTGTTTTCAAAGTAAGATAGGCTTACATGTATGTTCTTGTTGGGAGGGTGATTTTGCGCCTGTCAAATAGATATATTTAAGTAACATTCCCTTTAAGAGTCAAGTGAAAGAACTTTCTTGCTAAACTATATAATTATGTTACAACTGGTTTGTTAGGGTAGGAAAATATAATTAAAATTACGCTCGTATTTTATGTGAATAATTGTACATCTGTAGGTAGTAAACAGCGCTACAGAATTTTAAATAGATCATGTTTTTTAAAATTAGCAATACTTGTTGTTTTTGCTGTTTTGACTGGGAAAAGGAATGAGCTTAATTTCCCTGAACATTGGTAGCAGGAAGGCCGTAGGACTGTAGAACGATAAAAAGATCTCCAACACGGGATGAGAGTGAGCGAGCAATGCCGGCCGATGCGCACTGAAAACACCCGAATACACCGTCCCGGGAAATGCAAGAAAACGCTAGGAAAGCTTTGGAATTCGCGCAAATTTCAATCCATTAACTGAACAGTGAACGCCAGGAAACCAGCGTTTACTTGAATTCACCGGAACTCACTGTCCCAGAGAATACAAAAAAACTCCTGCGAACACAGGATGACACGATGTTTCCCAAAAGTTCATCGAACGGTGAACACTGGAAAAAGAAGCGTTTTCTTGAATTCACCCGCGTTTGCTGTCAGAGAAAATGCAGGAAGACTTCTGAAAACGCAGGAACACTAATTTCCGTGCGTTTACTGGACGGTGAACGCTGGAAAATATGCGTTTTCTTGAATTCCCTTGAATTCACCTTTCTCGGAAAATACAAGAAAACAAGAGAAAACTTCTGTGAACGCGGGAATGCACCATGCTTTCCTTACATTAACCGAGCGGCGAATTCTGGTAAACAGTGTGTTTTCCGAAATTTAACGGCATTTGCCGTTCTGGGAAACAAGGGAAAATTCCGGTTTTCAATTGTAAACCGCGGGTGAACGTGAAGTTTTACACCGGGAAAACATCTGTGAAGGCAGGCAAACAAGACATTCGCCAAGCGTTAACAGACCTGTAAACTCCAGAAAACATGCGTTTTCCGGTGTTCACCGTAATGGGAAAATACCGGATAATGGAACGAATACTCGAATTCACCGACAGCAAAACAATTGGAAAACCTTGGGTTTTCTGATCGGTGAAAACCAGTAAATGTAAGCAAATGCCACGTTTTGCCTAAATTCACCGTGCGTTTTCTACAAGGTAAACGCCACCTTTTTTGCCGTGTACTTTAGGCATATACCAGTCACCATGTAGATTCCTGGCTATTTATTGACTCGCTTGGACTATATAATTGAACAATAACTGTTGTGGTAATTCTCTAACCATGTTTAGCTAAAATGGTTTGAAACTGGGATAC
Organism: Catalaphyllia jardinei; assembly: GCA_022496165.2. Classification (NCBI taxonomy): domain Eukaryota; kingdom Metazoa; phylum Cnidaria; class Anthozoa; order Scleractinia; family Caryophylliidae; genus Catalaphyllia; species Catalaphyllia jardinei. The sequence continues at coordinate 2,204 of JAEMPF020020347.1, forward strand.
CTGAGACTATGGTGACCTATAGCAATACAAAAGTAAGCAAGATAATTATCATAATATATGTATTAGCTAATATTGGTTTATTGTGAGGGATTCTGTGAATATTTTTTAATTTTATGGAGTGACTTTGCTAACTTACTTGAGTCAAATAAAATCGTTTTAAGTCGCCTTAAGTCGCCTTACGTCGGCTTAAATCGCCTTAAATCGCCTAAAGGCGCAATGATTTTTTTGCCAATTTTGCTCAAGTCAGAGTAGGCCTTATTTTGGGTAACTCGAACAGCTGAAGTCACCTTTAATGCA
>JAEMPF020020347.1:7500-16899 GCA_022496165.2 Catalaphyllia jardinei
GCAAACTTTGTCAAATTTTCAGACCTAAACTTCGCCGTATCTGTTCACTGTATTTACCCATGTTATGTTACGTGACACACACAGTGAGCCTGGATTACCTGTGGTCATACGACTTTGCGCAGAGAAAGCATTACGCTCGCCTCGATATTACCAGCCGGTGTTCTGGACAGGATCCCGCACTCTCTTCTCGGTGAGGAACGTAGCCCGGACTCGAGAATGCGGCGGAAATCGAGCCTAACACCACGCTAGAAACAACTTGACTAAAACGATTTAAAGAGCTTGTGACACTTATCATATAAACTCTTGTTCCTATGCCATCGTAGCCTGATATAGAATATAGCACAAACAGTGGTGATAAACATTGTAGTCCAACGTATTTTGTATTTTCAGAAGTTACCGTTACGACTTTTTGAAAACTATATATATATATCATAAAAATGAGAGGTCTGAAACCTACACAGGAAAATTATCTGCAGCAGTGCATTAATTAACCTGTCTAGACATCAAGAGCAGTAAAAGCTAATAAAGCAAGAACTTCTCACTGCAGACATAGACAAAAGTAATCGTTGAAATTTATGGTAATTATAGCAATTAGTACTGTAATTCCCATAAAGAATAACAAAACCTTTGGCTCTAATATTCGGTCGTAAATTCTCGGAAGTAAAGCTGGGGCCCGTTTCTCGAAAGACCCGGTAACTTAACGGGCCCGGAATCAGATTTTGATATCAAAGTCTCAAGAAAAGTAGGGCGTGTTCCGACCTCTGATGAAGTCCACTTTGTTTCTCTAGCTGATAACTTTAATGTACAATTTTCAAACCTTTAAAAGCTCCTTCTAGAATGGAAAACAAAACAGCTTAACGGGCCCGGTAATTACCGGGAGCTTCGAGAAACGGACCCCTGATCCGAAAAATGCGAGTTCAGTCTTTTGTTTGCAATAGATTGACATTTCTAGATATCTAGGAAAGGCCAATTGTGTGCGAAAACTTAAACAAAAAAATGGATATCGAGAATTTGATCATAGGGGCACTTTAAGATACTCAGAACGATCAAAGTTAAGTTAAAGTATTGCCCACAATTGCTTTGGGCTTTTTGTTTCCATTTCTAGTTTGCTTTCCAAAAGGTTAAACTTCCCTCCTGATCCCCTGATCAACGAGCACAGCTTCCCGCCTACGCCGACGTGCGTAGTTTGTGTTAAATAAAGTTTACGAGTACTCAGCTTCTACGTTAGCTATAAATGATAACTGAAAGGTTCGAAGGGAAAAAGAAAGGGCAGTCACTAAATGATTAGTGCTTAGTTTTGTTAGCTCAGTTGAGTTGCGATCAGGAATGCGTGAACGCAAGCTGAGCGTGTTGCTAGCAGAAAAAAAAGGTCGTATGTCAATTTCTTTCGAGATAAACTAAGAATATAGCCAGGATTCGAGCCAGGATCCGAGCCAGGATCCGAGCCAGGGTTCCGGCTAGGATTCGAGCCAGGATTCGAGCCAGGATCTGAGCCAGGATCTGAGCCAGGATCCGAGCCAGGATCTGAGCCAGGATCCGAGCCAGGATCCGATCCAGGATTCGAACCAGAATCCAAGCCAGGATCCATGCCAGGATCCGAGCCAGGATTCCGGCTAAGATTGAAGCTGCAATGAGCTTTCTCCGCCATTTTGAACTTGACATGTCACATAACCAGGTTTCCTTGTTTGTGTTTCCGCTTTTTTAAGGTAAGGTAAACTTTATTTCGCCACGGTGGCCCATTCAGCAACGAGGCTGATATTCAGAGCGGCCCTGGACTAAAAATATAATAACTTAAAATACAAGTCACAAGTCATCATCTCAAGTCATGCGCAGTAATGTCATGCGTAGGAAGCGAGGTCTTGATTTTTTCGTTAGCACTCAAGTTTGTATTTCTTCGAGTCGAGACTTCTGTCTTTTATGCGCGTTGTTCGTCCCAAGATCGGGATAGAGGTGTGCGCTTTTATGTTATGAACTTCTTAACACTCTTTGTTCATGCTTATCATTTTTTAAATATTGGGAAGATACTTCAAGTATGTGCTCTTCAGATGTCAATATTTCGTTACCTTCCTGTAGGGGTAGCTAGGGACGTATAAACTCTCTTGCAGGGTAAGTAAGGTAAGGGGGCCCTTTGAAAATACTCACTCCCCATGGATTTCTTTGGTCCTTTGCATATTCTAGGAGGTAGCGGAGAGGTTTTGATCGCAACAAAGATGGCGTCTTGTATCGTGATTTTCTTCTGGATGCAAACTCCTGAACTTAGAACCAAAACACGGCTCTAAAGAGATCAAAATGGTAAGTAATAAGCATCAAGAAAACTCGACCGATGGTTAAGAGGGTGATAATGACTTAGAAGCAATGATATCGTCTTTCGGGCCCGTACTATACTGTTCTCAATGTTTTTATGTATTTACAGTAGATAAATCAATTACAGTAGAAACATCAGTACAGTAGTCAATACAAATATACGACCACTTGACAGCTGATAGAGTCATGACTGCCAACATAAAATGACTTGTTTTTTTATGTAATTATGAGACCTTTTCCATTTTAGAAGAACATGCTGAATTTTTCAGGCTGATTTTGCTCTTATAAAAACGGGGCTTTATTGGCCAAATTTTAGCCTGGTGTTTTTAATCCATTTGTTCTTATATACGGGTGTTTACTGTATCCAAGTTAGAATTTAGAATAAGTACTCCCAAGCTAGAGATTCCTCTAATATTGGGAGGTTGTCTATTGTTTCGTATCGCACAGCTCAGTGATTTTCCTTCCATTGTACCTCGGATTAGTAACACTCAAAATTATTTAGCTGTACCGCATTTTAGTTGTTACGTGTTGGGCCATCTAATAAAGATACCCATATGTTTGACTTGTAAAGTAAAATGAACTAAATACCCTTTATTTAGTAACCCCGGCAGTGTTTGTAGCACAACGGCGTGTGGGGTCGAACAAACATCTGAAACAAATAATTCAAATTGAGCAGACAGTCTGGAAAACGTGTAAGATAAATGTATTTCACAATTTAACATGTCCGCTTATTACAATGGGGTTAATCTCTTTGTTGAAAAATAACAGTAACAATAACCATTACTGTTGACAATTCAGTAATTCTGTAGGCAATATTAGTCAAGTGGTACGAACACACAATTCTCTATGTAACATGCCTGCTTATTACTACTTGAGTATTGTGATTTCTTAAAAAAAGAACAGTAACACCCATCACCATTACAGGCTGTAGGTATTTGTATGAACTCAATTCTCTAACAATTAACTCATTTACAACTGTAACAACCAAAGTGGCACATTCACTTTGACTTAACAAATTAGTCACAAAGAAAGGCCTGAGTGAGTAAAAATATTAAAAAATATGCCAAAACTCAGTTAAACAACGAGTCCAATTTTCTGAAAAAGAATTTTTTTTTGATAGTCTGAAAGCATACACTCTGCAGGAAGTTGGACTAATGAAGGCTTAAAAAAGGTGCCGAGATGTAAGGCACTGAAGCTCACAACGGTAATATTTGTTCAGTTCAGGTGTGACTTGCTGGGTTCCATCTGGTCTGGTGAAGATATAATTCTCTTTGTGCAGTAATACAACACCAAGGAACACTGGACCAAGTGGGTCACGAAATTCAAAGTGACAAGCTGCACATTTCTTGATTCTGTTATCAATCTTGTAAGAGAAGGCACTGGAAGGAAATGAAAATTCATTTAATGAAGCTAAAGATTTCCATAAAAAAATTATTATATTCCTTATACAAACCTGCCATGAAAGATAGTGGAGCCATCATCATCGTCATCAACAACAATTGCTGTGTCACTACGTCCACCTTTAACTTTGAAATCACTTCGCTGTTTTATGTGAAAAAGGAAGAAATCATACCCTGCTGTTAGGTTTTTGTATTTAAATTTGAAGAGACTAGGGAGGAGTGTTGGTGTTGGCCTGTCAATCTCTCTTGACACTGATGTGAAAAATTTGGGAGTTTACTAAAGAAGCAAGTCAAGACTAGAGTCACACATAGCAGTACATATTCTGGAATTCAGTCTACTTCACTCTCAATATCAATTAACCATTTCTGACAGTTCCAGGAATATACAGTCCTCTGCCCTTTTCCTACCCTGAAATCACTATCCAGGCAACTTGTAAGGAACAGTGAAGCATGTATCAAGCAGACCCTAGTCTAAGCAGAGACAACAGAAGGTTATCGAGACTCACGCACCCACTAGTTCCACAAAGCAGAAGCACACACAAAAATAATGTTGAGAAATAGTAACTTATTTTGTTTAAAAATATACTAAAAATTCTTCTTCAAAACTATTAAAAATATGACATTACTATGTCCAAAGTGTGTCTAATGATGATGACTTTCTTGGATTACACAACTACTGGAAATATAAATCAGTGGTTCTTAATATTGTGGTCTTTACAGGCTGCCTTCTGAAATATTGAAAAATATATCCCCATACTGTGTAATCAGCCTTGCCTATTTTCGTCTAATTAATATAAGCTACACTAACGAGAATCTCACCCACTCTGCTTACCTATTTGTAGTATGGGGTAGCTTTTCATCACCCTTTTCAAAAAGATGGATGTAAAATGCACTTGGTCAAATAATCTACCAGTAGTAATCAGAGATTACGTGAGTGCATTCCAGCGGGGCATTTTCTAAGAGAAGCGAAATTTAGTGGATGCCTTTATATTGACATTTCAGCCTGGTGATAGTGAACATTACAAATATTGTTGCCTTTAAATACTGGAAATGGTAATTTTTAATTCCCTAACTTGGACGAGAAATAATTCAATGTCGCCTGGAATCTTAAATTTAGGTGCACATTCGACGCATCTGTCCGTCTGCTTAGATTCTTATATGCTCAAATTTCAACCTGAATAAATGTAACTGTACTTAATTAACACTTACCGAGTCCGATTTCATAGTAAGGTCCACAAAATCCACCTAGAAGCGAAACAATCACAAAAAGACTTGCAGTGAGGTAAAACACGACCTCATTGATGGTAAAACAAGACATCACTGAAGGCAAGTTATTTACAAATGACAGTCAAACTGAGATTATTACTAATACCTGCTGTGAGCCAGCTCTGAAAGGAAATTCGAATTCACTTTCGTCTGAAACAAGGAAAAGCATTTAATTGCCTTTCTACTGCAAAATTGGAACACTAAACAGTAAACAAAAGGGCCATTAATTCAAACTTAAATAATAGGGATTTGCAAACGCTCACCTCTACTTTTTCCTCCATCTTGACACAAAGAAGAACCAGATCACGTGATCAAGATGGCGGGAAAAACTTTAAGGCGCGAAACAGTCTGGGCGCGCAAAGAGTGGATCCTGGCACGGTCTCGAATCCTGGATCGGATCCTGGCTCGGATCCTGGCTCGAATCCTGGCTCGAATCCTGGCTCGAATCCTGGCTCGAACTTTAGGTATCCTCATTTCTTTCAGGCTTAAAAACAAACCTTTTGAAAGTGCTTCTTTGTTTACAAGTTTTTATTATTGCGGGGTGATTGAAGGAAGTTTTTGCGTTGAATAAAATATCCTTGAGTGATTTTTTTCTTTCCGGTAAGATGCAATCGGTGGCTAGCTAAAGATATCATTTGTGTAAGTCTAGGCTGCTGTTGAATGATATGTCAGTGTTTCATGAGAATTTTCTTAAGATTCGGTGTGGCCGGGTTATAAGTGGTAACAAAACGACAAAATTTCTTTTTCCTTCCTTGTTTTAGACTATGTTCTGTCGGAGTACTGAACTTCAGTCAGGATTTTGAGAACGAGTGCCGTGGGATAGCCCTTGTTACAGAATTTGTTCAAATGCTTGTTTGTATTTATGAAAATTCTCTCTGACTGAGTTGGTCTTGAAAAGATATCTAATCCTTCTTCTTTGATAAAAACCCTTTTTTTCATATTCAAAGGGTGGCAGGATTAGAAGTGTGTATACTGAAAAGTAACATTGGCTTGAAGTGGGTTTGTGAATCGAGAATTTTAAGAGTTAAAAGGAACGCGTTCCAAACTAAAATGGGTTTTTCCAAAGTTTGAATTTTCATTATAAAACTCGATATTTTCTCTGGGCCAAAAACAGCTTCCTTTTAAATTTATGATTTTTAAGGACAGCAACATCAGTTCAGAAGAAAACACTTTACGCTTACCGGCGCACGAATGAGCTACGCCAAAAACCACTGTTTGTTTTAATAACAAGATTGATGAAGGTTGCAGAAATTCTGCGACCAATCGCTTCAAGACATATAAATGTGTTTTTAGACGTCAATTCTGCAAAGGAAGAAGTAGTTCGCAACCACTAAATTTGATAAATTCTGTTAAAACATCACTGATTCAAGATGTCAAGCCTATAAATGACGCATAAATTCTGCAACCAGTCGCATTTTTTATTTAACAAATTCAGTTACAACATCGCCATTGAAGATGTCAAGTCCATAAGGGACGCAGACATTTTGCAGCCAGTCACTTAATTAAATTCAGTTAAAACATCACTGTTTTTGGACGGATACCCACGAAGGACGCAGAAATTTTACCTCGGTGTAAGAACCTGTGAAGTTTTTCTTTTTTTTTTGTAGCTATTGTTAGGGTTAGGGTCTATTATGTTGATTTCTTTGTTTTCTTTGTTTTACGTCACTTGCGAGTTTCACAGGTTCTTACACCGAGGCAGAGCCAAAATTCTGTAACCAGTCGCTTAAAAAACTCGGTTAAAACATCACTGAACAACCAAGTCCATGAAGGATGAAGAAATTCTAAATCCTCATTTGCTGAATGAGCAAAACAGGTCTGTGTACAGTTGTTGCTGCTTCGACGTAAAATCTATTACGACAAGACATCAACGTTTATTGCACATATATGCAGCACATTTATTTTATACTAGATACATTGAAATGGTAACCCAGTGTAAGTATGTCTACATTACCTTAATTTTCATTAAAATCTATTTGCAGTGTCTGAAAAAACTTCGAGAAGAGGCTAAATGTTAACTACGCATTGAAGTCCGATGACCTTCCTAAAGATCCTCGCTCTTCACTTTGTTTTTGACCAGGCGTACTTATTCTTTAACTGCTTTGATGGTGAATAAAATAGACAGGCCAAACACGACTCCTACGGTTTGTAGCATTTGTACAATTGCAGTTTATTTTTCGGTCTTTCGACCTTTTTGTCGCTTCACTCTTGTTTATGAAGGGAACTTCGCATTGTAGCCTGCGAAAACAGCCATCGTTCTTCGCCCCCGGCCCGAGTGGCGTTTCGCTTGTGTTACAAAGAGAAAATAGAGCCGTTAATCGTTTAATGGCAGAATTTTGCTGAATTCTGTAGATTTTAACCAACAAACAACCCATTTTTCACGGAAAATGCTAGTTTGGAAAAACCCATTTTAGTTTGGAACGCGTTAAGGAGAGTTCCTTTGAATACCACACTGGGTCGAGAAAAACAGCGAGTTCAGATGACATTCCACAAGTAAACTTGATCGCAGGGTGGAACGAGTTAGCGAAGTTTAAAAAAAGGTAAACTTCCTCCATTGAAATGTTCCACAAAGGAGGATGTCATCGATAAACCTTTTCCAAACAAAGAGTTTGAGTGGGCTAGCCGCTAGCAGTCGCCGGTTTTTCAAGTTCCGCCATGAAACATAACGGTGAATGCGACCGCTATTTTAGTTCCCACAACAATCCCATGAGTTTCTACGAAGTGCTTTTCATTAATTTTAAAAGAGATTTCTTGAAGTACGAGCCGCATTAGTTCCCGTAATCGCTTGTTGGGATAGGTAATTTCTGCTCATAGTGATCTTCGTAATAGCGACAAACAACGTCAATTCCTTCTTGTTGAGCAATGTTGGTAAAAAGGGAAATAACTTCAAGTGTGCTTAGAACCACATTGTCGTGAATTTGCCTTTTTCATTAAAATTAATGAAATTGGTAATATCTTTTATATAGGACTCTTGTCTTATTACAATAGCTCCATTGTAGAGCTCTAAAGAGAAGTGTTTGTCCAACTTTAAGCTGCAATACCGGTTTCGGAGCCAAACAACTGGATCCTTCGCCAGTTGCGAGTAGCTTTTTCACAAGAGCTCAAAAGAAGAGCTACTGAATACTGCTTTTTACGCTTTCTGATTGGCTAGCTCGATCGGAGGCGATTACCAAAGTACTGTTGAACTCCAAGCAGGCCAGGGATTTGCAAACTACTTGTTGTTTGTTTTTTGTCCACTGGTCCGCCAGTTATCTACCTCTCCACTCTCGGTAGTATCCATACTTTTGACATCCACTTCGGGGAGTAGCTATTTAATATTGAGAACGTCGGAGGCAAATCACCTTGCTGTTCGATTAACCAGGCGTAATGCGGTTAAACATGTCAGAAAATCGGCAACTTTACTGAAACGTCGACTGAATGCCTCATAAATTTGTCTTCAAAGTTCGTTAGCAAGTTTAAGCCGAAACAAACTAACAAAAAAGCAGACAATATAAAAAGGATGGCTGTGACAATAAATTGGCCAAGTTTTTTCAAGGTGTGCCGGTCTCCGTTTCCTCTCCATCTCCTTCGGGCGCCATCTCTGCATCTGATCTGTGTAACAATTAGGACTTGTTGATTGCCGAATGAACTACTTCCAAAAATTAACAAGAAACAAAGAAGCAGGGGTAAGTAATGACGTAGCTCCTTACCAATTAATTAATATTAATCAATTTTTAAGCTAAAGAAAGCGTTAACTGAAGGATGCCGTTGTCCTTACATATTATACTGATTAGGGACTTTAAGATACGAGGACGCGGTGGTTTCTAGAACGTCGTAACCGCGGAAAGCCTGGGCCGAGAGCGGCGTTGTAAGCGCGGGAAAAATGAAGTTAAGAGCTGCAACGCGACGAAGAACAACACAACTTGTGAAACAGCAGGTTTCGTCCAAACTAAACGCCCGCATGAGCTCGTTTAAAGCAGTTCAAGAAATGCTGCTTTTCTGTTTAGAAGAGGAAATTATCGATGATGAAGAATTTTCGGTACTCTACGAGGAATATACGCCACAAAATCTTCCATTTCCTCACTGTCAATATGACACGTTTTCCCTGTTGAACAAGGATCCTGCAGAGTGTAAAGCGGATTTTCGAGTGGAAAAGGCAGATATTCCATTGCTCATTGATGCTTTAAGAATGCCTCCAGAATTTGTTTGCGGGAATGGCACAGTTTGCGATGCAACAGAGGGCCTGTGTATACTGCTGAAGCGGTTTGCTTATCCATGTCGTTATTCGGACATGATACCAATTTTTGGTAGATCAGTTCCAGAATTAAGTATCATTAGTAATGAAATCACCGACTGGCTATATACAAACCATGGCCACAGAGTTACTCACTGGAATCATGATATTTTGAGCCCGGCAATGCTCGATGTCTACGCCACAGCAATTTACAATAAA
>JAEMPF020021791.1:0-7500 GCA_022496165.2 Catalaphyllia jardinei
CGTTCAGGTCAGAACGAGGCTCTGGGGAATAAGCCCCACCAACTCTGAGTTATACTTGGTTCGCTGCTGTGCCCTGAAACGCCCTGAAACGGCCTGGAAAATTCGCGTCGGAAAGAAAGATTGTCTTTATTTTAATTGATTTTTAAAGGCGATGTTTTGACGTTTTATTACTGACATTAATCTGTGTCGACACAGCTGTCAACAATTATTTTCAGACTAGACTTTTAGTTTATTGGGCTTGTTACATTCGTACGGAAGCAGATAATGGACAATCCCAAAATATTTACGAAATCCGTAAAAATCTTTTTAAAATCCGAAAAAAATATTTCAAATCGTAATGATAATAAGCGATTTAGTAAGGTAAGACATTTGGTAAGCTTGTCCAACGGCAACCTAGCCTCCTGCCGCACATAATCAAGCTTTATACCCGCAAACAGTAAAGTGGTATTCGGTCCCACTGTTTTGTCCTGGGCAATAGGGACTCCAAGAAAGTTGGACATATCGAGAAACTTATGAAGATCTTCACTGCATTTAACTCTACTTGGCGCAATAAACAAGAAGTCGTCTAAGACATGCAAAACAGCAGAGACATGCAAGTGTTGCATGTAAGCCACTCTAAAGAGGAACTAAACTTATCGAAAATCGCGCAGCTAGACTTCAATCCCTTAGCAAGGCAACGATCAAAATAGTATTCATTTGCCCATTTGATACCGAGTAAAGGGTACTCCAACGGGTGAATGGGAATTATACGAAAAGCAAACTTAATATCCGTTTTAGCCAAAAAGCAACCCACTCCTAAGTTTTTTTTTAAAATATGAATAGCATCACTGATAGTGGCGTAATGGACTGATGAACATTCATCAGCAATGAAATCATTAACAGACAGCCCTCTTGGGTAAAATAGATGGTGAATTAATCTAAATTCATTAGGACTCTTTTTTGGAACTATGCCAATGGGCGAGGTACGATAATTGGGAGAAGGTGGAGCCTTGAAAAGTCCCACAACCCTACCAGCTTCGATTTTTTTTCTCGCTGAAACAATGTCTGGACTCTACCGTGCACTTTGCAAATTAGGAGATTCAATAGAAGAGAATTCGCCAATGTAATAAATTCGAAAACCATTTCGAAAACCGTCAACTAATAGGGTTTTTAGGGCTGGAGGATAATTGACCAATAAATTCTCATACCGGTTCACTTTTACGGGCGTGACTGGCTGGCTGCCCAACACTTGAATGAGCGAGTTGTGATCCGGGTTTTCCAACATTGGGGCGCTGGTGTGTTGATGAGACCTGACATTGACTTGCCAGATATTTTGCATTGCATTTATAGCAGACATGCTCATATTGGCATCCACTGCACTGCTTACCGGCGTGAAATGTCCAGCATGTTCCTTTGGGGAATTTGGTGATGGAAGGACGAAAACGGACTCGTGCGTTAGCCTTATCCACACCTACAGAGAATAAAGTTTAGGACATCGCCCTACGCCATAATTCCCAGTGGATTTGATCCAAAGGATAACGGTGAGGTGCAGATTGCCTTAAGTAGCGGAACTGCTCATCATAAAAAAGCCAATCCGTCGATTGATGAGAAAGATCCCGTACCACTTCGCAATATTTCATTAGCTTGGGGGCGTCGCCGGCAGCTTTCTCCGAATAAATGGTGACAAAAATGTTAAAGGCAGTAATCCAGTGCTGAATAGTGGTCGCCTTCTTTGGCGTTTGATTAGGCTCAAGGGTTACCTGGGGTCAACCCGAGACACCTCCAGAAGAGGTCAGAGATAAAGCATACCGCTCACGGGGAGGAGCTACTGACAACAACACCCCAAAATCTGTGTACTCATGAGCCCAAATTTTTGCTTTAGTTTTGGAGCTAACTCTAGCACATAAATTTACACCAATGCTGGTCAAAAGCTGGCGAGGTTCATCCCCAGCACGCAAGGTAGAAGTTGGTGGATCCACAGCTTGCGTACCTGTGGGTTAAGTGAGGTGAGAAATCTCCTCGTCCACGAGATGCTCAACCTGACCGAGAGCTGTTGTGGAGTTACCGGGGGCACTCGCTTGATTCTGCGTAGGCATGGCGTCCTTAACAGCAGCGGAGACCGCAGCGCCAATCGTGCTAGTGCGCGCCTGGAGATTTAACTGGACCATGCCCGGGATAGGAGTGGACTGGCTATTTTGTTGTACTAATGCAGCTGGCTCGGCCTCTTGTAGATCCGAGGCAGGCGGCAACGGGCGAAGACGCTTAGAACGGCTTCCAGGCCAGGGCTAGCAGTACGCTTCATAGGCAGCATGCTTCAGCGAGACAACAGCAGACGTTAGATGACAACGCTAACCGCATACAAAGTAAATTGAGTGTGGGAAAATTACAAGGACGGAAAAAATAGGATAAAATAAAACAAATAAATCAATAAATAAACACCCTCAGAGTTGCCTTTGTTCAGTTAAGTGTTATTGTTAGTTAGATATTTATTAGATTGTAAAGCGATATAGAGCTTTTGTATATACCGCTATATAAATAAAGCTATTATTATTATTATTATTATTATTATTATTATTATTATTGCCGGATTAAAGTAACCGCCAAATTGTTTCGGTACATGGAAAAGAGACAAAAAAGGCTGTTATGATGAGACTGAGACAGGGCATCTGCTGAATGTAAATGGTGACAAGTGACATAAATAACAGTAACAAAAGCCTATTTCCATAAATAAATATATATGCATTGACAGTAATACCGAGTGCATTGGACACACCTATAGAAATAGGCGATCAAGTAATTGCCAAAGCCGGTATAAAACAAATACAAACCTATGTACTGTGTATACAATATAGAACAAATGGACACTTATGAACTGTGCATACTGTATAAAACAAAGGCACACTAATGTACTGTGCATACCGTATAAAACAAATTCACACTAATGTACTGTGAATACTACGGTATAAAACAAAGGCACACTAATATACCGTGCTCAAAGGTGGGCAAATAAGCCAACACCAAGACAAAGCCGACGGAAACAGCATTGCAAAGGTATGCGGCAATTTAAATCCGCTAAAATAGCTGAATCACGAGGCAACAAAACACGGCTTGGTATAATATGTACACTGTACACATATCAGAAGAAAATGGCTTCAGTTAGCTATAAACAGCATATAGTTCGGCCTAATGCTCGACAATTGAACACAGGCGTAATGACTTTAAAACGGCCCTTCTGAGACTGAGACTTATATTGCCCATGCCTATTGAAGTGTACACCTTCACGAGCGAGAAATCCCTCGGATGGATTCCAAAAGCTTCTATGCCCCCAGAAAAAGACATAAGGGAGGTCTTCGAGGAACGGTATAACATATTTGTTAAACGCGCAAACACGCGTGTTGAATACCGGATCGGATCCCAAAAGGGTTTGGAAGACACAAATAAGCTTCACGCTGTACGTGTCGTGCAGAGTGGTAACAAGCTCCACTATAGAAGAGTCCACGACTGAAGGATCAATACAAGATAGATCATTGGTTCCCAGCTGTAAAATAACTATTCTGGGGCGAATAAAACGACCACAGGGAGGTCGAATTGCAGCGTCTTAGCCACAGTTCTCCCCCAACACCATGCCATTGAAATGTGGCAACATTACTCAACAAGAACTGGTGGTTAAGGTTAGGGTTTGCGGCGACGAAGTTGTCTAAATGCCTAATGAATGAATGCCCCAGAATAAAATTTTGAGGGAGACCCATTTTGATGCAATATAAAATATCTCTGCAACTTGCCTGAAAATCTTTTTCGCCAAGAGATATACTCGCCGTGATGGTGAAAGCAAGAGGGAATATTTGACAATGTGACCAATCTTTTATACTGACATACATATGGCACTCTTTAACATGACCAACAGACCACCATCGGGTCAACAAATACGTGCATTGAATAATTAATACAATAGCTCAATTTATCGACATAAATAACATCATGCCTTAGCTTGATGTTTGTTTTTATAAACTGACCGCGTTCAACAACTTCAACAATTGGAATGCTCGACGAGGCGCGAAGCCTGACATCAAAAGACGGACTTAACGCTGATCGAGCTAAAATCAGGACGCAAAATAGCAAGAGAAACAATTACGTCACGATCTTCCAAAAATCAAGGTTGAAACTAATGAAGAATTTGTTTGGGAGTCGCCTTATAAACTAAACCCAGTTATTACTTTGGATCGAAATTGACCAATTACGAAACAACGCGTTTTCTTGAGAGGTGCGCAGGAGAAAGAAGACATTTAAAAGACGTTTACCTCTGCTAGGTTAGAAGCGAAAAAATATTTTACAATTGTAACAATGTCCCATCATTTTCTCTTGCTAATGCTTCTTTCTGTCTGTTTATCTGCGCGTTTGTGCAGTGGGGAGGTTAAAGCCCCCAGCCAGTAAGTCTGGTCACTTTCGAATTAATGACGTTTTGCGTTTTTTCACTCCATTACTTTTTTAAAATTATTTTTTGTTTAATTTATTTTTATTCTTGCAAAAAAGTGGGGAGGTTAAAGCCCCCAGCCCCTCCCTCTGCGCGTTCCCTGTAGAAATCGTCTAATAAAAGCACTTTGAAGTAGCAATACCATCTGGACTTTTCATATGTTTGTTTGCTTTTTATCCTAACATGGTAACAGTCTGTGAAAACAGTGTAGTCCAATATTTTAAACGCAAGTAATATAAAAAAAGAAAATCTTTTCAAAGATCTCCAACTTGAGTTTTAAGCAACTCATTACCTTCCAAATGCCCCTCCTCCTGCCGCTTGGGGGGGGGGGGGGGATTTGTCCCAGAAAAATTGGGAGGGGGTGTGCAGCCTGCTTCCCAAATCCCTTACCCTAGCTAGGACCAAAATCTGCGATATTCCCTACCCTAGTAATGACCTGACAAAAATTCGAAACCCTATTTGATATGACCTGATTCGTATATCAAAACCCTGTTTCTGACCAGCCTTATAACAAGTTCCCTAGTTCAGACCAGTGTAAAATTACCTTAATCATAATTTCTAAAGGGCTTTTGTTGATTTTCTTTTCGATAATAATAAAAAAGTGGCTTCTTAAAACCATGCCCATATCAAGGCTAAAGTGCAAAAACCATACTATTTTTATGACCAAGATGGCCAAAATCAGCTAAAATTGATACCCTATTTGTGACCAAAACAGCTGGAATACCATATCCTTTGGGGCTGCACATACCTATATATCCCATATAAGCTAGTGCCCCCTGGGGGAGGGGAGAAGTGTCATGCATTCTAACATTTTCTTATTTAAAGTAACTAACTTCACTGTCCTGCTCTGTTATCCCTGATTGATTATCAGAAATTGTTTAACAGCCCCACATACATTCTTTCACCATAACAAGTTAGCAGGTGATATTACCAAATCTGTGAATTATATAGTTCCCAGGAAGCTTAGCATAATGCTTCAATATTCGAAAAAAAAAACAGTTATGTACCAGAATTATAAATCACAACAATTATAACTCCTGAACAACAAAATATTTAATAAAAAAAATTTCCCTTTAAAAGAACTGTGTAGTTCAATTTAATATTTTTGTTGATCTGATCTCTACCAAAAACGCATTTCCTATGCTTTGTACCCACTCCCCCTCTGTCCACTCCTACCACTTTTTTACATCTGGCGTGTCTTTAGATCATTACGCCTTATTATATGAATATTTACTGGATGTACCTTAGAATGACAAAGATAATATTTTTTGGCAAGATTAACGTACCAGTTTGAAAATGTTTCTTGAAAAATAACAGCCTCTTTTTTTAAAAACAAAATAAATAAATAAATAATAGTATTTCACTTGTCTCTACTACAACAGTTTCTTGTCCAAAATAATTATTTGTCTACCACACTTAATGTTTTCAATTGAAACAATTATGAACAAACAAACATTTCAAAAAATCCATTTTCCATGAAAAATGCCTATTTGTAAAGATCTGCAGATTGACTATTTATGTTTGATTAACAATGTTCCTGATTTCGAAAAAAATGTCAATTCCCTTTCTGAGCAATAATAGTAACAATCTTTTCCTTAACAGTACAACAGTAACTCTCCTTTTGAACTAAGTCAAACCCTTCTTACAAAAAACAATTGTTCCGGCACGTGAAGCCTACGAACAAAAATATGAACTTTGCAAAGGTCGCCAGATCGCAGGTCACTCAAGTGTGCAAACATGCGCGTTTAGTTTTTGCCTATTACAAAGGAAATATGTTTGTATACATTTAGAAAATTGCCCTGCCGCTTAGAGTGATTTAATTTATTGTTTAGTCTTAAATATCTCATAAAGGTAGTTCCCTGCGCATTCCTTTTTATACTTCTCTGGGCGTCCTTGCCACATAGATTTGATAATAAAATTATATTTATTGTTTGGTTAGGGTTACAAAAACACTGAAACTAAAACTAAGCGATTACTGTAAGTTGGAAGTAGAATGCTGTTGAACAGTAATATTCTCGTGCAATTGACACTGATTGTGATTATTTGTCGATAGGTACTTGCAAAACAACCGGTTAAAGGACTTACCTCAGGATATCTTCAAAAATATCAGGCCGTCGATCCTGTGAGTAGATGTACATAAAAATCCCACCCCGTCTTACTCAGACAAGATAGATGCGTCTCGCTTCACTGTTGGACATTTCGAATAGGTGTTGGCCAGTGCAGAAAGCCCTCATGGTTGCTAGCGTACTCAATTCGAACTGTACACAAGCAGTGGTACATCATACGTTGTATTTTGTCTATTTTCATAATAAACTTGAATTTGAACTTAACCTTGAACTTGTTTAGTGAAAACGAAAGTAAACTTAAAGGATTTCTTCACCAAATGTCTCAGAGCTTTTACATTGCACTCTAGGTACCCAATCAGAGAGCTGAATCAGATCTCGTCACTCCCATGCCCTCTCACACTGGATTCTTTGTGCAATTCACGGCTAAAATTGATTACAGCTGTTTCGAGAAAGGTTTTGTTACAAACGGGGAAAAGCCTACGTGACAATGTCCAAAGGTATTTTGGGTAATGTGGTTTTACGGTTGTTTGAGCGGTGTTTTAGCGTGGTGGAAAGAAACAGCACAAACATCCGTTCTTTCTCTTTCAAAGTTGCTGAATCGCCTTGAGCCTCAATCACGCCAAGCCAAACTTTTACTACCCATAATGCCAATCGACATTGTCACGTCCGCTTTTACACTTTTGTGGTACAACCTTTCTCGAAACGGCTGTATACTAGTTCAACGGACGTTTTCAAATGCGGTGAATGTGAGGGTTCAAAAATGTTCATTGTCACTGTGGTGAAAATCAAGTTATATCACGCCGCAATGACGTTAACATTTGTATGAAATAGGCAGAAAATCGGCAAAATTCATTTTAAAATCATAAAATTCAAAACTGAATGAGGCACACATTATAACTCTTTAAAAAAGAAATGTAAACGTAGTAATAAGGAGCTTAGTTAAGAAAGGTTTCAAAACATGGATGCAAGAGACCAAATTACTCA
>JAEMPF020021791.1:15000-16074 GCA_022496165.2 Catalaphyllia jardinei
AGAACGGTGCCTACTAAATACGAAGGTTTTTGCGCCAGGTTAGGACCATGCGGAAAACGTAGATCTTTGCAAGGGTTATTGGGATCCACAAAGAAAAATGTGGGTAGCAACGCATTTTTTCGAAATTATTAGCCTTGAATCTAAACAAAAATGCTGACAACAGCATTTTTCTCAAAAAAGAGGGAAAAGATGTTTCCTCACAGATTTCCTTAGAATTCATTCTTACATACAGAAGAAAGGCAAACACATTTTAAAAGATTCTTCAACTACATGGCAAATGGTAACATTAAAATCATTTTTGATACGTTTTTAATAACAAAATTGTTGCAAAAACGCTTTTAGCGTCTCTGACAGCCTTACTCTGGATTAGCTAAAACACAGTCCAAATACCTTTTGTTCACAACCAGAAACTAATCACAAGTTGAATAGGCTTGCCACTTCCATTTCGTAACATAAAATGTAGGGGTAACCATGCGTTTTTTTTTAAAGTTATTGATCCTTTATGAATTTGTTACGGCACCCGTTACATTTTTTCCTGTCACCTCCCCAGTAAGTAAGACATTTGCGTTTTTGCGCGCACTACGCCATCTGCAGGTACATGTTTACAGTTGGATTTCAGTGTGGATTTCGAAAGATAACAGCTACGTTTTCAGCTGGTTAGCGATATGCTGCTATCCTGATGTCACTGGTTTAAGTACAGGTTCATTAAAAATGATTTGGTCAATTTTGCTTTAATCTTAGTCGTGCACTTGGTGGCGTAGTTGATTACATCAATGTCAACCCCAGCGCGCGCGCGCGCTTAGACCATGGCTTGCGTGATGCGTAGAACGTGTGCGCACTAACAAAAGTAGGCACCGTCTTTAAGCAAAATCTCTGAACTAGCAGTTTCTTCAATTTCTTCAATATGGAACGTCTGAATTTCCTTCAGGTTCCAGAGCTGGGTTTTCTGACTCTTGATGTTTACTAATTTCAGAGGCTGCCTCTGACATTGTTTTCCCTCCTCTTCCTCCTCCTCCTCCTCCTCCTCCTCCTCCTCCACAATTCTATTGT
This sequence comes from Catalaphyllia jardinei, assembly GCA_022496165.2. Lineage (NCBI taxonomy): Eukaryota > Metazoa > Cnidaria > Anthozoa > Scleractinia > Caryophylliidae > Catalaphyllia > Catalaphyllia jardinei. The sequence continues at coordinate 16,051 of JAEMPF020021791.1, forward strand.
TTTCCCTCCTCCTCCTCCTCCTCC
>JAEMPF020021792.1:5324-16892 GCA_022496165.2 Catalaphyllia jardinei
ACTTATTTTAAATGTTGGTTTCTGTTTTGATGTTCCATATCACCATATAGATTGAAGTAAACTGTACCCTCATTCTTTTTCTTTGAAGCCTCAACCGGTTTCATTTTTATGCTTGAATGTTTTGTGTTGTTGTATTGTTTTACTAGTTCAGGTAACATGTCCAGATACATTGTATTACCTTGAACTGTGAACTGTTTCCACATTTTGGATTTAATTGTCCTATTCCATCTTTCAACTACTGATGACTTCTCTTCATTCTCAGTTGAGTACATTTGTATCCCATTTTTCTCTAATAGGTCTTTCACATGTTTGTTATAGAACTCTTTTCCCTTGTCAACCCATAGATATTGTGGTTTTCTGCCTTCCTTGAATATTTTGAATGCTTCAGTGACAGATTCACCTTTCTTATCTTTCAATGGAACGATCCAACCATATTTGCTGAATACATCAATAACCATTAGAAGATATCGGTAACCCTTATTCCATTTACTGAACTGTTGCATTTCAACTAGATCACTTGCCCATATTTCATCGATATGATTTGTGATTACGCGCCGCCGAGTGAAGTTGCGTTTTATGGGTGTATGTAACACATCTGCTAATTTTTCTTGCCAGTTTTCCTCACTCGACGGCTTTTCCCGTTTTTTGGCTTCTTAACACCCATACCCAATTTTGACTTAGCTGCTATAGCGTTGCGAGCTATTGCATGTCCCCATTGTCTGTCGTTCCATGGAATAGCATCCAAAGCCTTAACCATCTTACGATCAGCCTCATTCTTACATTTTACTTGATCACCTTTTGATTTGTTTCCACGAACTGAATAGTCGACATCATGCTGCATACTAACAGCATCTATTCGACCTGTTGGTTGTTGATTTATCTCAAGTATCTGACCAGTGTTGGGATCATACCTCAGCTGCTCTTCAAGAGGGTTACCAGGGCCTGTATATTTATGCCCAGGCATCACAAAACCCTTTTTGGGTGCAAACTTTAAAATAGCATTATGGATATCTAACCCTCCACCATAACCTTTCCATTTAATCCATGAGTTGTATGATCTGCTGCCTCCAGCATCTTTGTAATCCTTGTATTGTCTCTTGTATTCAGCAACCAAGGCTCTACCCTCTTTTGCACTCACTTCATGTCCTTTGAACAATCCAGGTGCAGTGACAACATTCCAAGCTTTCTTCCAATCAACAAACGGAAATGGTATTGGTAATCCTTTTCCTATCTGATAGCCCTCAGCTTGTGAGGGCTCAATCAGTTTCCCGACTTTCTTCCTTTACCCGATATCTTTTTTGACATATCATCGGTGACTGAATCAATGATTTGGTCTAAATACTTTTGTCCAATTTCTTTCATCTTATTTTTGCAGTCTCTGGTTTTATTGCTTCACCAGCTTTATTTCTACCTAAGTTGAAAAGTCCTTTAGCACCTGATGCCAATCCTTTAACAATAAGCTCATCAAATCCTGATCCTTGTTTCCCACTCTTCACGAATTTGGTCTTTGTTATCCCACATTCAGCACAGGTGCATTTCATCATGGTTCGACCATTTTTGGTTTTGGTATATCGTTCACTACCTGGAACGCATTCAGTTTGTTCTGTTTTACACAATATGATTTCACCATTATATATATAATTTAGATATTTTTGAAATAATTGATGATGAATCTATGATTGACACTTGTGTCTGACATATCGAATTTAGCATTATGTATTGTATCAAGAATGGATCTTCCCTTCTGTCTTTCCAGTAGATAGTATAAACACCAATACCCACATAACACTGAATCACGTTCTTGTATCTCATCTGTTGAATATACTAATCGTTTTCCACTAGTGGCCATATATATCTTAACCTCTGATGGCATATTCAATCCAAAAGAGTCGAAGTATTCACAAAATCTATCAATGTTTCTAAAAGCTACCCAATGTGTACCTGGTCCGATGTGGTTATCAAAATTTACTATCCCACATTCTTTATTTTTTATTTGTGATGGTAATGTATCCTTGCTGAAAACACCTCTGAAGTATTTTATACCAAGTTGTTTGACCCAATTTTTCAGATCATAATTTGATAATGGTTTGTTTATAAAATGGCTCCTACCAATGGAATATTTTTGAATGGACTGTTTGGACCTACAAGAAGACCTTTTCCTTTCTTTTTTTTTTACCCATACCGATTTGGTTGTCACCCCCAACTACCAAAAAACGGTCGTGGTTGATATGGCATTATCATCTTATTTTTTTTACCTCGGCCTTCTTTTTTTGATTTTGAAGGAACATATACATGTATCGATCTTCTTGGTCTTGATTTTTCAACATGCAAACCTCTACCGGTCAAAGCTTTCAAGACCATAGGAATCCCAATACTGGTAAGCAAAGTACCAAGGAAACCACCTGACTGCTTTGCTGTTGGTTTTATACGAACACCTGAACCTGTTTGAAGAGCGTCCAATATATCTTTCTTCTGTTTTGCAGTTAGTAGGTGTTTGTTTGCAATCAGCTTATCAATTTTGTGGAATGAGGAAACCTCCCGATTGTCCTTTACCAGCTATCTTTTCGACAATTTGTTGTGCGCCTGCACTGGTTGTTCCTGCCAAAGCTGACAATCCCATGGTTTTCGCAATGGTTGGTCCGAATGCACGTGCAAGAGCCAGAGCTGAAGTCAACAAACTACCACCAACTTACTTTCCGATATTGGTCTTGGAAAGTTTGATGTCCATACCTTTATTCTCTTTCCGTTTCTTCTCCAATCTCTTCTTCACCATTGCTGGAACGTATAAAGTGTCATTTCCGTGAAGAGTATCATTTGTGAGCCTTATGACGACTGTTTCTCTTTTACGGTAAGCATCACCAATATTCTTCTTCTGATTTTCTGATAGTTTCACATTTATTGCAAAAAGCTGAGTCATTTCTTGTATATAATATACGTTATATAATCTTTGATTACAAAACGTATACAAAACGTATACAAAATAATTGATATTTTATCATTGTGATCGATTCTTTTACGTAGACCTCAGGATTAATTTCCCATCAGTCTTTCTCATTTCAACATTCTGTTCAGAAAGGACAAGTGAATAAATCGAATATCCTGCATTAGTAGCACCGCTTAGTGTATATTTGAAAGTAATTGTTGTCATACCGTCTTTGATATCTGTTGGTTGCTTTGTTAAATCAAAGTAAATAAATGGAAAAATTGTACTGAAGTTTGACCTATTGAGGAGAGTATCACTACCAAAACGACTGTTGGCATGAACATAAAGCAGAACATCTCGGAATACACGTGATGGTTCTTCTCTTGGTTTGTAATGAACCTCTGGATAATCTCTTCCATTTCCAACTTCAAGATGGCAGCTGTTTAATGCTTTATCATCAACAACGCTGAAAGTGTTATACAAGAATTTATTGGCTGTCTGTGCTTCATCATTTGCATCATTGATTATGAAAACGAAAACATGCCTTGGTTTGTTAGCCGCTGTTGAAATGCGGAAGTTACCCGTCTTCTGTTGTGTTGAATTACTTTTATAAACCGATTCATGAAGATAAGTCCACTTTCTTGTTTCAAGGTATTTGCTCATGTATAATCAATTTCCATCTGCATTGAAAACAATACGAGGGACTATCAGCTGAAATTTAGAAAGGATCACACGGCAATTGCCTGCTGCCTGCCAGACAAGGTTGTTGTCGCTCTCAATATTTATTGTTAACTCAATTTTAGAATTCGGAAGGAGTTCATCAATAAGGCTCTCAAAAAAGCCATACCGATTTAGAGGTATTTCTGCATTCACTGTGAGACCATCATTCAGTAGCAATTTTCTAGCAGCAAAACCTGAATTGTAATTTGCTGCCTGAGCTGCAGCTGTTCTTTCTTCAGCATGTCTTGTTTTGTCAATATAAAAGACTTCATTAGTACCTTCACTTTTTGAATAACCCTGAGAATATTCCAGAAGATTTTTGATGTTTGTAGCATGGTTTGCATCTGAACATTCATAAACATCAACTCCATTCTTCTTAATAGTCAATTTTTTGATGAGAGAAGATGCTGAATTAACTATCCCATTATGATCATTAGCAGTGACATCACCTGCATCTGCTAGTTTCTCTAAATTGAAATCTACATTTAATCTAGCGTGATACCAATCAAAAGGGGTTGATTCTCCACTATTATCAACAACAAAACGATGATTATCTTTTTTCTGATGTTGATCGTTTGCGATATCTGTAATCAATGCTGTTTGAAGTTCAAAAACAACATCTTCATACCGTTGAACGTATTTTGAGTTTCGATAATTTGTCATATATTATAAGTTTATATAAAATTCCTTCTTCTAAGTTTTCCACCTGAAAGTATTTGATTTACTCTTTCATTTACCTCTTGAGCAGTTAATTCTTTTGGTTTAGACAAACTTGGTTGGATTGATGTATTTGGTTCCATCTGAACTGATGGAGGTTTTGTTTTCTTACTTAGAAGCTCAACTATCTTATCACCAGCCTTATGGCCAGCATATTCACCGGTTTTTGTAGCCACCTTTTTGCAGTTCTTCCAAATATTTTACTTCCAACAGCCTTTAAGACATCAGTCATACCTCCCCCAACAGTCATATCTTCATCAAAGATATTAGTCATACCTCTATCACAGATATGTTTTGTCACATACATATCCAAATCTGGATCATACATTGTTTTGAATTCACAATGTCTTATCATATCATATATTATAACATTATACAACTTTTGATCGTAGAAACAGTTCAATGTACCAATCTATCCCATTCAAATCAATTGGAGTCCCAGATGAATCAGTAACATAAAACCGCATTGAAGATATCAAATGACCTGATACTGGACTATATGCAAGAAAACGAGGTTTGTAAGTAAATGGAAGGGATCTGACAAGATTTTCAACGGGAATAACAGCTACTGTACTCGAAGATTCACCATCAGTAATACTGTCTGTTACTTTGTCACAGTTAATGTGTATTTCATCTACTCCTCTTGTAATATCAGGGAGATTTGTTCCATACTCTGTTTTGTTGATTATTTTTGAATCAAAGCCAATCAGTTTTCCGAAATTTGTGTTTCTAAGATCTAATTGAAAATTCCCTTTCAATTCAATAAGCACCCGATATGTGGATAAAACAAAGTACATATTCATACCATACTCATCTTTACCATTATTGTTAAACATATTTCCATCATCCTTCATGGCCTTTTAATGTATTCATCGATGTCATCATAGCTGTACATTCCGTCAACAAATGTGATTGTTTCCCAATTTTCACCACCATCTTCACTGTATATTATTTGATTATTACCATATGATTGTCTGATATTATACCAGCTGTAAGTCATGGATATTGTTCTAACAGCAAGTTCATGCTTCATGTCTTGAGATAGTTTAATAGGCTCGTTGAATCTAGTGGTGAAATCATGACTCAAACTCACACCCACCTTTTGTCTATTTCTTGATGAAAATCGTAATAAAAATTCACTCATATACTATTATATTAGATATTCCTTCAGGAGGTTATTCATTTGTTTGTTATCTATCACATTCAATTTATTCAACATGTGTACTATATTAACAAACTCTTCTTTGACATCATTACTGTTGTTCCCAGCAGACATTGACCCTCCAAGCAGCTCTAATCGTGAAAGTAAATCTTGTGGATTATTGTAGTAAATTACACCTGATCCAAGTTTGGAATACTTCTTGGATGTCCTGTGTATTGGTATTTCACTCAGTCTATTTAGGTCATTGAAGACAGTTCTTGCCGGTTCTGAGTAGTTCTTTCTGCTGTTGAATCGTTTTGTCAAAAGATCAAGTGTGTCGAAGTCGGCCTGTTTATCATATACTTTCTGGCCGTTTTTATGAGCCACAACTTTGAGATGCCCGTGTAGTTTTGGAAGATCAATTACCAGACCACCATACTGTCCATTTTGTGATATCTTATAGGCGTTCCTTTTTTTCTGTGTATAGATGCCTTCACCGAGTGTTTTCGCGCCTTCTTCTATAATACCTTTTCTTTTTTTGTACTTTTGTAACAATTTAATTTCTTTACTCAAACCATAAATTTCTTCTTTGTTTTCCTTTCGCGTTTTTGTTTTCGACATAGATCCTTTCTTTCTTCCGAGATCTTTGATTTGTTCTCCGATGTTTTGGTTGAAGTCATCCAAGTTGATTGATCCATTGATGTGTGATTCCAATATTTGGGAAGGAGGTGGTAATTTTTTATCAATCATCATTTTAATCTCATCAGCTGTAAAACCCTTATCAATATCTGACTTATAAGGTGACTTCTTTTCTGGTTCACCATCAATATTCTCCATCATTTTTGGTTTATAGCCTATTGGTAATTTTTGGGTTTCAATTGGCGCTGGCAATGCTGGTAATATATTCATCATTGCAATGTCTTCCAATCCACTTGTTATGGCTTTTTGGTTTTTCTGCAACTGTTCAATTAGTTTATCCTGTTTGTCATTAATATTCTTCTGAACATCAATTGAAGGTTCCCATATTTCTGCTGTTTCATCATATCGATCCTGTTTTTGACTTTTAATTCTATTGATATCCATATACTGATATGTTATATTAGTATAATTACTCAGGTGATTATAGAAATCCTCGCGCTCTCATTGGCCGAGAATGGCGTCATATTCCGCTATAATCACCTCCGCAGAGGTGATTATAGCGGGAGGACAAATTTTCAAAATAGCTGCCTCGCGCTTTGTCAATGTGTCTGAAGAGGAAATTAATTTAATGAAAGAAAATGCCATTCCGAGGAATACAAAACACGCCACAAAGTTCGGAATGACACTCCTCAAAGGTAAAATGTGAAAATTGTGCTAAACGTAACTAAGAAACCATTTAAATTCCGTGAAAATTTTGCTTATGTCGACATGCATGAATAAATCAATGGTTTCACAACAAACCTTGACTGCTGTGATGACCTGTATCGTTGCCGATAAGAATACAGTCCACGTTAAACCCCATTCGATTGGTTTTTTACCACAACATTAAAGATAACTAAAGAAATCTTTGTTAAGATTTGTTGACAATTGAAAACACCGACACCGACTTGAAAGTGCACGCGCTGTATTATGCAAATGAGCTACTTGTACGCGTCAGATTTTCCTTTCAAAAACTTTTGCAAACTCGCTCAACATGCAGAAGCAATACGAAAGCATTGTTTTGGAAAAGAATAATGAAGCGTAGCCATTGCGGATAGAGTAAAGACCACGATAAACCACATTTTGATTTGTTTTTACCCAGTATGAAGGTCAAAGAAAATGTTTTTTTTTTCTTCAGAGAGCGAGTTCAAAAAAGCATTGCGTGACACGTTGATGCGAGCAGCGTGCTATGAACTCTTATCAACAATGGTAAATTGTGGTAAAATTTAACATTCCTTTGTTTTATAGGTATTTCTATAATCACCTGAGTAATTATACTAAAACAATTATTCTCAACTTATCTCAACTTATCTCGATTTTTCTTTGTTTTTCGTGTGTTGGGTATTTTACTCAGTCTATTGAGATCATTGAACACAGATCTTGCTAATTTAGAGTAATTCTTTCTGCTATTGAATCGTTTTGTTAGAAGATCAAGTGTATCAAAGTCACCTTGTTTGTCATATACTTTCTTACCGTTTTTGTAAGCCTCAACTTTCAAATGTCCATGCAATTTAATGGGATCAATGACCAGACCACCGTATTGTCCTTTTTGTGATGTTTTGTATCTTTTCAAACCTTCACCAACTTTATCTTCTGATTTTGGGTCTTCTTTATCTTGAACCACTCTTTTTAATTCTTCGAATAAGGGTGGTACGTAAAAAGCTGCCCGTTCTTGTTGTGGGGTTTTTCCCAGTGGACCCCTATTTTGTATTTCAGCCAAGAAGGGGTTTTCGGGCACAATTTTTTCTTCTTGTTGGGTTTTTTCAGTTTCCGCCCTTGTCATATTTCAGCAAATAAGTTTTGCATGTTGACTGGTGATTGAGTTGATTGAGACTGTGAAGGCTGTTGAGGTGGTGGAGGTGGACCCCTATTTTGTATTTCAGCCAAGAAGGGGTTTTCGGGCACAATTGTTTCTTCTTGTTGGGTTTTTTCAGTTTCCGCCCTTGTCTTATTTCAGCAAATAAGTTTTGCATGTTGACTGGTGATTGAGTTGATTGAGACTGTGAAGGCTGTTGAGGTGGTGGAGGTGGATGTGGAGTTCTTGGAGGTAGAGGAAGTTGTTGAAACTGTGGAGGTGGTGGAGGTGGTGGAGGTTGTAGAATCTGTGAAGGTGGTGGAGGTGGCGGAGGTTGTGAAGAAATATTTTTAATGGATTCGACAATTCGTCTTTGATTTTCTTGCAACTGTTTAATTATTTTATCCTGATTGTTAATAATATTCTTCTGAACATCAATTGAAGGTTCCAATATTTCTGCTGTTTTATTATATCGATCCTGTTTTTGTGTATTGAAAGTCTTGATTAATTCACGGGCTTCTTTCACCTTCTTTCCAGTTTTACTTTCACTATTGAGAAGACTTTTAATCCTATTGATATCCATATACTGATATGTAATATAATATAATTATATATGGAAATACCAAACTATGATAGTGGTTATCAATCAAATTATGATTTCAAACAATTGTATGAATATATGCCGAAGAAACATTTAGGATGCTTTTGGCTGGCAATTCTGCATCAGGCAAAACAAATTTATTGAGTCATATTTTACAACATCCATTGATTTATTATGATCAGATCCATTTGTATGCCAAAAATCTGGATCAAGATAAGTATATAAATTTAATTGATAAGATGAGTGGAATAAGTGAACATGTTGGTTACTCGGTTTTGGTAGCGAGCAATGATGAAATCATACCTGTCGACCAGCTAGAAGATACTGATATGCAGAGAGTCGTTATATTTGATGATTATGTGTGTGAAAAAGTACAGAAACCTCTGATAGACTATTTCATTCAAGGACGGCACAAAAACTACTCTGTGATATATCTCACACAATCCTCTTATGGATGTCCTAAAGCGATCAGATTGAATTGTAGTCATTTTTGTCTATACGATTTTCCATCATCAAAAGAAAGGAATCTGATATCTCAAGAATTGGGAATTGATAAAGAAAAGTATATCAAAGCAACTAAGAAACCATACTCTTTCTGCTATGTAGACAAACCAATGAAAAAAGTAAAGAGAAACTTTTATGGAAATATCTAATATACTTGTATATGGGAATATTCAAAGTCCATGTTGATTCCACACCATTACTTTCGAGAGATGGAAGAAGAAAAATGAATGGTGATTTAGACATGGACAGAAATAATATTCTTTACGTTGACAATTTAGATGATCACAAGGTGGACGATGCTTATAAAGATATAGTCAAAGATTTGGGAAGTGTCGTCAATAAAGGATATCTTAATTCAAATTTTCTCAAAAAGATAGATAAAAATGGTGAAGAGTATTATGATCTCAAACAGAATATAATAAAAAAACTGTGAACCTTACTTTGATGGACTTTTTGATGATCCTAATGACATTGTCAGCAAAGCTTATGTGGATGCTGAAATCAGTAAATTACCAAACTCTCCCGCAAATGTCTTGAAATTAGATGGAAGCAAAGCAATGACAGGTGCTCTGAATATGGGTAATAATGATATTGATAATCTAAAGACCATTGTTGAAGACGATGGAGAAAATCCAAATTATGATCAAATAAAAAACAAAGCAATAAATTTCGAATTGTTGAAGAAAACACGTGAATATGTAATCCATGAATTGGCAAGGACTGAAGCAGATCTACTTCCGAAAGATGGTAGTGAGGCTATGGAAGGTAATTTAAATATAGCTAATCACAGTAAAGATCCACAACCATCAGACAGTAGTTATGCAGCTTCTGTTAATTTCGTTAACAAAACTGTCAATGATAGTAATACACTTATGGATGGTATAATTGATGGGAAAATAAAAGCGTCTGAAATACATTCCATAGAGTCAATCAATAAAGAAAATGTCTTCAAAAGAGTGATGGATAATGATGAGTTTAAAGAAGATGATGATGATATTCATAAAATTGGAGTCCATAATAAAAATTTTCATTCAGTAAACAAAAAGACTTATGAATTCAAGATTGATTATGATTCCAGTATTGGTTATTACAGCACCAGACTATCAATTGATTTAATATATTTACCCACCGGCTCTTATACAATGGTTTATGAAATGTATGTAGAAGATGGTATCACCATTAATAAAATAAATGCATCAAGCGGATCTCTATCTGTGGGAAAGATCAATTCCAGAATAGATGGAACGAAGACACGAAGCATCATCCATTTTTCTAAAAACGTTTTCAATCCCGGTTTTGATGATTTAAATATTGACATCCGATTAAAAGGTGAAACTAATCCTCAGACTACCATTTATGTCGTTGTATATGGTGTCGCTGGTAGTAAAATTCATTTTGAAGCGCCTATCAATATGGGGAACAAAAAGATAACTGGAGTAGCTGATGGTACTGCGGATAATGATGCAGTCAATAAATCACAATTAGATGCATATCGTGGTTATTATTATTACACAAAATATTTGAAGCATAACAACAACAATACCATCAAATTTCCAGCAATAAATCATTACCCTTATTTTGCCAACAATAAGTCATCCACTCTTCAAACAACGTTAAGCGGTTTTTATCATATAATCTACACTGATTTTTATAAAAATGGCACTTATTTCGAAATTAGTGATGTTGCTAAGGGAACTACTAAATTCTACCTCGATCTCAACACTTCATCAAATTGGACACCAATAACAATAAACGTATTCATTCAAATTAATGTTGACAGTGTTGAGAAACACTTCGATTTAAAATTTTTATTAAGCACTGATGGTATTTTTGATGGAGCTGGATACAGCACATTTTACATCCAATATTTACATCCTTGAATTATCCAATCAATATATATATGAAAGAGTCACGAAAAAGCATATTCAACTGGAATCACATTTCAGATGAATTAACAGAAGAACAGGTTGAAGAATTAAAATCTTACTACCAAGCATATCATAAAAAGTGTTTTGCTTACAAGCTGGCATTGAAACGTTTCAAAGAACGGAAATTATTGGGGAATTCATTATCCATCATATTTGCATCTGGAGGTTTAGCAAGCAGCATAGCGACTGGTGGCATCAGTTTGATTGCAATCAGTACAGCAGCACTTCTGATCCAAGGTTGGATGAAGCATAAAGCCCTTGATCTCAAGATCCAAAATTGTACATATGCATACCAAAGCTATCAACATCTTCTGAATGAGATAAAGGATATGATGAGAAGTGGAAATTACAATTCATCTCAAATTCATAATACAATGAAGAACATTGATGATTATGTGACAGACAACAGTCCTATTGTTGATAAGTATCTTAGTAAATACGATGAAAAATTTACTTGTTAATTATCAACTGGATTCTATCACCTTTCAACGACAGAACCTTTTCCCAATATTGTTTATAATCTTTCAATTTTCTCTTTGATTTCGTCACTTTGATATCATT
>JAEMPF020021793.1:0-12614 GCA_022496165.2 Catalaphyllia jardinei
AAACGTCGGTTTAACTTGTTATCTCTAACTTTTATAGTTTTATGCTTGGTAGTAGCTTAGTTTTCCTCGACAGTTTTCAATTTATGAGCTCCAGTCTAGAAAAACTAGTGAGCAATATGCCAAAAGAATCATTGAAATATACATCAAAAGTATTTAATGGTAAAGAGCTAGATCTGATGACTAGAAAGGGAGTTTAGCCTTATGATTATATGGATAGTTTTGATAAGTTCAAAGAACAGCTGCCATCAAAAGAAGAATTCTACAGTATTTTAAATAATGAACATATATCAGAAGATGATTACAAACATGCTCAAAATATTTGGAATAAATTTAATTTGAAGAATATGGGAGAGTACCATGACTTATATTTGAAATCAGATATCCTATTATTAGCAGATGTATTTGAGAATTTCAGGAAAACATGTTTGGAATATTATAAATTAGACCCATGCCATTATTTCACCTCTCCAGGTCTGTCGTGAGATGCTATGTTGAAGATGACTAATATCAAATTAGAACTCATGACTGACATTGATATGTTTCAGTTTATTGAGAAAGGTTTACGAGGTGGTATCAGTTATATTGCTAATCGTTATGGTAAAGCAAATAATAAATACATGAAAGAATACAATAAGAAAGCACCATCAAAGTATATTATGTATCTTGATGCAAATAATCTCTATGGTTGGGCTATGAGCCAGTATCTCCCAACAGGTGGATTTAGATGTATGACACAAAAACAGATTGATAAATTGGATTTGGCTAAGTATGAGGAAGACAGCAATAAAGGATTGATATTAGAAGTAGATCTCAAATATCCTAAAAAATTACACGATCTCCATAATGATTACCCGCTGGCAGCAGAAAAGGTGGAAGTAACAAATGATATGCTATCTGATTACTGCAAAAAAATATCTGAGAAATATAATATATCAACCGGTTTGGTTCACAAGCTTATACCAACCTTTGGGAAAAAGAAAGGTACGTTTTACATTACAGGAACCTCCAATTATATATGGATCTTGGTTTAAAGGTTACTAAAGTCCATCGAGTACTTAAGTTCAATCAATCCCCTTGGTTAAAACAGTATATTGATTTCAATACTGAGAAACGAAAAAATGCAAAGAATGCTTTTGAAAAGGATTTCTTCAAACTTATGAATAACAGCGTATTTGGTAAAACAATGGAGAATATTAGAAAGCGAGTAGATGTTAGATTAGTTACTGATGAAAAACGTTTATTAAAATTAACTAGTAAGCCAACATATGTCAGTAGCAAGATCTTTAATGAGAATCTGGTGGCTGTACATAAAATAAAAGAAACCCTTAGTCTGAACAGACCAGCATATGTAGGGATGGGCATCTTAGATTTAAGTAAGACATTGATGTATGATTTCCATTACAACTACATCAAAGAGAAATATGGAAGAAAGGCTAAGTTATTGTTTACTGATACCGACAGCTTAACATATGAGATTGAAGCAGAAGATGTGTATCAAGACTTCTGGAAAGATATAGACAAATTTGACAATAGTGATTACCCAGAAAATTCACCATTTTATAATAAAGATAATAAGAAAGTTATTGGTAAAATGAAGATGAAGCCGCAGGAGTCCCAATCACTGAGTTTGTGGGCTTACGATCAAAAATGTATAGTTGCATGAAAGATGATCAGAAAGGAGGAAAGACTGCCAAGGGAATCAAAAAGAATATTATCAAGAAAAACATCACACATGAAAACTATAAAGATACACTCTTCAATAATAAACAGATGTTTCACAAAATTAAAACAATTAGAAGCGAGAACCACAAGCTTGGTAGTTATGAAATTAATAAAGTATCACTCAGCTGTTTTGATGATAAAAGATACTTGCATGAAGATGGAATAACAAGCTATGCATATGGGCATAGAAATATCAAACATTAATTTTCATTTTGAATTTTCATTTACATTCCAATTTTGATTCCAATTTCAATTTTCATTTACATTCCAATTTTGATTCCAATTTCAATTTTCATTTACATTCCAATTTTAATTCCAATTTTGATTTCATTTTTGGTTCCAGACAGATTTCCCGGGTTTTGGTCTGTCTCCACATTTGATTCCAATATTTGGTTTTTCCAGCAGTTGATTAATTGTTGGAAAAATAATTGAGAAATATAATATAAAAAATATGCTTGAAAAATGTGCTCAGAAAATCAGAACAGAAAAAAATATTGAAAATTATTTATGAAAATTACTTATGAAAATCAGAACAGAAAAAAATATTGAAAATTTTACTCAGAAAATCAGAATAGAAAAAAATATTGAAAAATTTACTCATAAAATCAGAATAGAAAAACATATTGAAAATTTTAGTCAGAAAATCACAATAGAAAAAAAATTGAAAACTGCGCTTATACCGCTAATTACTATACTACTCATAGGCGACAGGCTTTCCTTCTTGCACCAGCACAGCACCTAGACCGTGTTTAGATGAATCAACGTCTAGTCGTAGTACGCTAGGGTTCCTGCTGAAACAATTAGCAGCTTCATTTTGTCGAAAGCAGTTTGCGTAAACTGGAAAATGTACTGCGATGATCACTCTTCACATTCATCTACATCTGCAGTACAAATATAATTATTTTCATATATTCTTAAAATCCCAGTATTGGAGGTGCTTGCGTAGACACTACATAGAAATGGTGTTGCACCTGTATTCCTTTGAATGAACAAGCTAAAGTGGACTTTCCTTCCACATTGAGGGGTTTGCCACTGTAACCAAACAGACCCTGTGTTGTGCTCTCTAGGTAATTACACTCAAGTTGGTGGAACACACGTAAAGGTATAACATTCACTTGGGTCCCAGTATCAAGCTTGAAACTTACTGGTATCTTCTTGTTTCCAATCTCAATGTCTACAGACACTTGGTTGATTTGTTGGACATCTTCTGAGATGAGATTCTACAAACAGACTGCACTTACTAAATCACAATATCTTAATTATGAAATTAGATCACTATGGCTTCAGAGGGATTGTTAAAAAGTGGTTTTGTTCCCACCCCAATGAACGGAAACAATTTGTGTCCATTGGCAATGCCATTTCGAACTATAAACAAATCTCTTGTGGAGTTCGACAAGGATGAGTACTTGGACCACTTCTTTTCTTACTCTATATTAATGATTTCAAAAAATCGTGCAATCAACTTGATTTTCATTTATTTGCTGATGACTCTAATCTTTTCTATGCTCACAAGAGTTTATCAGAATTAGAAAAACTGTAAACAATGAACTACAAGAAGTATTTAGCTGGCTTTGTGCCAATTTCTCTTAATATTGAAAAGTCTAACTATGCTATTTTTCGCCCACCTCAGAAATCAGTTAACTTTTCGTTTTATCTGAAAATAAACAATCAAACACTAATGCATGAAAATTCTATTAAATATTTAGGTATAATGATAGACTCACGTTTAAATTGGAAATCTCAGGTATGCTATATCTCGGAGAAAATTAAAAGAAATATTGGCATCTTATCTAAAATTCGTCACTATGTCAATCTTAAAACTCTTACAAACCTTTATTACTCTCTTATATATCCATTTTTGATCTATGGAACTACTGCTTGAGGGAACACCTACAAATCAACTTAAACCCCAATTATTACTTTACAAAAAAGAGTCCTACGAATCATTACTTATTCTAACTACAATGATCACTCGATCCCTCTTTTCAAGGCTCTTGAAATAATTAAATTCGAGGATATTATCTTCCTACATAATGCAATATTTATGTATGATTTCCATTCTGGCACTCTGCCACCAGCCTTCTCCAATTATTTCACAGCTGTCAATAAACGTCACAAGTACAATACAAGACTTACTTCCAGGTCTTCCTTTGTTCTTCCTCAAATAAGGACAAATTATGGTAAATTCAGTATTAAATTTCAAGGTGCAAAAATTTGGAACTCGTTAAGTGAAGAAATTAAATCTCTCCATAGATTAGCTTTCAAGAAAACCTTAAAAAAGGTAATCATACAGTCTTATTGATATACATTAATTTTTTTATCTCTTTCTTCCTCTCATTACTTAGTCCATAAATGCTTTATATTGCTCATCACTATTCCTGTGTTGTAAATATTATTGTTCTTTTGTAAGATTGTTTTTTTTCGCTTCCTCCTTTCCTCCTTGTCAATATTTATTTGCATTTCTATTCTTAGGTTACTTTTGATGTCATTTATAACTAATATACATGACTGTAATTCTTTTCTCTACTGTATTTCATAGATAGCTGCCGTTATGGTTATTATAGGCAGCTAATACCTTACTTACATGTTTCAAATCTTATGTATTTCTTGTATTTTATCTTACTTTTTTGGTATAACTAAATGTTGTTGTTGTTGTTACTTGATAAGGGTTATCACTGACCTCGTGTACTTTCTGGTCTCGTGTTTTACACATGCTGGCGAAATGGTTTGCCTTAGGGTTAAAAACACAAGCCATATTATAAACCCTTTTAACTCCACGTTTTGACGGGAATAATGCCCTCTTCGGGAAAAAAAAAATTTCTAAACACTTTACCCCTCCTTCCTGGTTTTTATCAGTTGTTTGGCTAGTTCTAAGAGGAGACATCTTTCTAAAACATAAAAGAGTTTAAAAAATTCATCATGCATAAACATATCAATAGTATGACTTCCTTTGTTTTGTAAAATCCTATTTACGAACTCACTTCACTCAGAAGCGTTTAATTTTTTTTATTTTGGCCGATTTATTCCCATTATAATCTGGGGTTAGGGTTGGGGTTAGAGTTAGGGTAAGGGTTAGGGTTAGGGCATCAGCCATTTTGTTACCATCCCAGTCTTACATTCAGACTATTTTTTATGTCAAGCTGTATTTCCAGTTTTTAGATCTTGATAAATGCAAACTTTTTAACTTTTTCTATGTATGGACAGAATGTACCAACACACCAGGTTCTTATCTTTGTTCCTGCAGCAAAGGATTCCGTCCGGATGATAAACCTGGATCTTGCAAAGGTTGCTTACCGGAGTTGTGACCATTACAGGAGAATAATGCTCTACAATTGGTCAATAAGACCGCGCGTGGAATCTCGCGTGGAACACGCGCGCGTGGTTTGACAGAAAACAAATCATAAACTTGAAATATGAAACTGAACTATAATTACATTCTTTTTGAAATATTTAGTCTTTAGGAAAATATACAATCTATCAAATAAAAATAATTACATTATTATTAAAATATTAAGACTTTAGGAAAATATACAATCTATCAAATAAAAATAATTACATTTTTTTTGAAATATTAAGACTTAAGGAAAATATACACTCTGTCATACTAAAAACTATTTACAAAACTTTTAATATCTTAAGGCGGAATCCGTAATTCTAGGGAAAACATTGATATTAAAGTTGGCTATTGCTAGATTTCTTGTGTAGCAAGGCAAGTCCATGACTTGTTTTCTGTGAAATCACGCGCGCGTGTTCCACGCGAGATTCCACGCGCGCCTAGGGAAAAACACAGAGCCAAAAAGGTGCCCCTTTTGTCCTGAATGGCCTCGTTTTGTCCCTTTTGTCCCTCAAAAGTCCTTTTTGTCCCGTGTTGTGGCCCTTTTGTTCTGTGTTATGTCCTTTTCGTCCTTCGCATAAAAGTTTGAAATTCGCTGAAACTGTTTCATTTTTGTTGAGATCTCGAACTGTTAACATGACCAAACGCGTGTGCCGTGATTGCCCAATTCCGAATTGTGGAGCAAAATATCTCGTTAGATTGTCTAATCATCTCCCAGATGTACATGGATTAGATTATATCAATCGAAGGAAGTGGTTACAAGAAGCGAAGTTACAACCTAAGGTTAGAGTGATGATCTATCCAGCAAAGAGGAGCCCGGTATTAAAACCTTCAACAAGTGAAACACCTCTATCAGTGCAGGAAGAGGAAAAGGATACAATAGTCCATCACTTATCAACACCAAGAGGAGTAAAGAAATCCCTGAAATCTCTACCAAGAGTACTAAAGAAATCACTGAAATCTCTACCAAAAGGCGTTAGAAAAGCAGCCAATAACATCAAACATTATAAAACAACAGCAGATTCAGTTCCTGAGTGGCTCACTTTGTATGGAGACGATGAAGGGCCGAACACAGAGAAGAGAGCTAAGTAACCCCGCCTGCAGTATAGTACCAGTAGCTTGTCACACTAAACCGCGTCCCATAAGCTTCACATTTTCGGTGTTTGTTTTATAGGCAGCGCTCCACTTGCCATTCAGTTTGCTGTCAAAGCTCGTGCTGTTCAAACCTAAAATGTCTTGGAGTGAGGGTTATAATTACTGCCTTCTTCAACGGGGTAATGGGTATTACGAAGACAGTGAAGACTCTCAATGTAGCCAAGAAACGGATTCTTCCCAATCTAGCCAAGAAACGGATTCTTCCCAAGAAGTGACAGAGCACTTAAACCCTTGGTCGTACCTATTAGATGAAGCTCAGGGACGCCACGAGGTTCAGCTCAATGCTTTGGTCGACGAGTACAAAAGAAACGGAGATTCGGAAAATGTAGCTCACCTTAAAGCGCAGAACGCTCTCCTTCCTCTCTACAGAAAAGAATTGAGAAAAGTACTGTCAGAGTATCTGCAGTGGATGCGAGCTATGAAGAAAGATTACACCTTTCAAAAAGTGATGGAAACTCAAAAAGATCTCAAAGATACAGATGCATTTGATTGGTTAGAATCGACAGAACTAGCCATCGATAAGCGGAAATTCTTGCTTAATCGATTGTTTGTAGTAGTATAGTAGTTGGGGGTATAAGCGCATTTTCAATATTTGTTTTTACCAACTGCTTCACTTTTTATTTTTTCTCAAAAATCAAAATGATTTTTTTTTCAATATTATTTTTTATTTTTGATTTTATACTATATTTGTTTTTGCTGACTGCTTTACTTTTTATATATTATTTTTTGATTTTATGAACACAGTTTTCAAGCATATTTTTTATACTATATTTCTAAACTATTTTTCCAACAATTAATCAACTGCTGGAAAAACTAAATAATAAAAACCAAATACTAAACCAAACCTTAAATGAAATATAGGAATAAAATATTGAAATCAAATGTGGAGACAGACCTAAACCCGGGACATCAGTCTGGACACCAAAACCTTGAAAATTATTGGGAAAAATATAAATTATTTTCTATTTATAATATATAATGAATCTGTTTAAAACAAAAAAATGTGATATTTGTAAAGAGAAATGCAAAACATATTATATAAAATGTCAATGTGGTGGTGAGTTTTGTTTGATGTATAAATGTATATTGAAACATATTCAGGATTGTGGAACTTATGAGATGACCGTGAAAAGTAAAGAATTTTTTCCAATAAAACAAAAGTTGAGATTTGAAGTAAATTGGGATAGTATTAAATCTAATCTCATATAATAATATAAGATGACTTGCAACACTGTTATTCACGATGAATTTATTAATAATAATGAAATGATGTGTCCATTTTGTTGTAAACAATTAACAATATTTAGTAAAGAAGTTGAAAAATGTTGTGATAAAAAGGATTTAGAAATTTTAAATGGTATGAATACCTGTGTGAATTGTGGTTTAGTTAATGGTTATGTTTTTTTAATGAGGACATTAACTTTTATAACAAAATGTATTTGATACGACAAAAATCAGTATATCATCGAGAATATCATATTAAGAATGTGTTAGATAATATCTATATTAAGAATAATATCCAATTGACTCCTAAACAAATGGATCAGATTCAGGAAGTATTTATTGAAATTGACAACGTTTTAAATAAAGTTAATGATAAGCGTAAACGGATGATTAGTATTAAATTTATTATAAAGCGATTATTCAAAATGCTCGGGCTTCCTTACAAAGATATCCAAGTAACGAAGTCGAAAAGGACAATCAGATATTATAAACAATTTTGGGAAAAGGTTCAATCATTAATTGGTGATAGAATCCAGTTGATAATTAACAAGTGAATTTTTCATCGTATTTACAAAGATACTTATCAATAATAGGACTGTTGTCTGTCACATAATCATCAATGTTCTTCATTGTATTATAAAGACATGAATTGTAATTTCCACTTCTCATCATATCCTTTATCTCATTCAGAAGATGTTGATAGCTTTGGTAAGCGTAAGTACAATTTTGGATCTTAAGATCAAGGTTTTTATGCTTCATCCAACCCTGAATCAAAAGTGCTGCTGTACTGATTGCAATCAAACTGATGCCGCCAGTTGCAATACTACTTGCTAAACCTCCAGATGCAAATATGATGGACAATGAGTTGCCTAATAATTTCCATTCCTTGAAATGTTTTAATGCCAGCTTGTAAGCAAAACACTTTTTATGATATGCGCGGTAGTAAGATTATTATTATTAATAATTGCATTAGCGACAAATTTTACATTGGCAGCATATGTGGCTTGGTGATCTTCTGCTTCTTTCAAATTAATTATATTTTGATTTCCCATATCTAAATTTCCAGTCATTGCTTCACTTCCATCTGTTAATAAGTAATCTATCTCAGAAATGAAACGGACTAAATAGTCTCGTGTACTTTTTAAAAGTTCAAAATTAACAGCTTTATGTTTTATTTGTTCATAATTTGGATTTTTTCCATCGTCTTCAACAATTGTTTTAACATTATCAATGAAATGTCCACCAGCATTAAAATCTGCATTCATTGCTACTGTGCCATCAACATTAATAAATTTGTCTGTATTTGTAGTATGTGGTATTTTAGCAATTTGAGAATCGACAAATGCTTTGCTGACTAAACTGTTATCATCAAAAAGTCCATCATAGTAAGGTTCACAGTTTTTTATTATATTCTGTTTGAGATCATAATATTTTTTACCGTCTTTGTCTACCATTTTGAGAAAATTTTCATTTAGATATCCTTTGTTAACAACGCTTCTCAAATCTCTAGCTCTAAACTTCCAAAGCATCATCAACCTTATGATCATCTAAATTTTCCACAGATAGAATGTGATTTTTATCCATATCTAAATCACCAGTCATTTTTCTACTACCATCTCTGGGAAGTAATGGTGTAGTATCTATATGGACTTTTGCTATTTCTCCATCAACAAAAGATTTAGCGGCTTTATCAGCAATGGCAACATCCTGCTTAGCGTTTTCAATATCAACATATTTCTTATTAGCAGCATTATCGTATGCTACCGGATCACCTAAACCATCAATAAGATTGCCATTGAGATTTAAATTTTCAAAATAGAGAATTATATGATTATCAACAACATCACGGACATTAAAAATAGTATGGTCGAAAGTTGTTGAGTATTTACCCTTCACCACTCTTGAATAAAACAGAAATTTAATGTTTTTATTGTATTGAGAACCATAATATCTGAGTTGAAATCTTATCCCATCATCTACTCCAGCTCTTCCATCAGTTGTGAATTGAATGATTGATTTAGTGTATTTACCATCAATTTTATCACTGTCAAATGTTTTCATGACGAAATCACTGTCAACATAGACATTGAAAATTATTGTATCATCAACAAGAAAACCACCAGCATCACCAATAACAAATATTTCAAAAACAGAGGTATAAGTACCACTCTCTAATTGATTACCTTTCATTTTTATACTAGACCAAGCTTGCCCACCAAAACCAGTATCATAATATATAATGATGCATATATAATTTCTCAATTATATATGCATCATTATGCGCTTTATGATTTTGAAAGAAATGGTCTGGTGATGTATTTGGTGGTTGTTTTACAGTTAATTGACTCTTGTCACCAAAGTCTTTATAAAATCGGAAACTTGGTTGTAAATGATAACTATTTTGACTGACTTTAGTATGTTCTTTCAACACTTTTAAACTAACTGCATCATTGTCGTCAGTAGACTCACCAATATTAGTTAATAGCTTCCCTTCAATATCATAATTACCATCATCTGTAAGTTTAAACCCAATACCAGGAGGTCCAGGAAGTGAACTTATAGTTTTTGATTGTGTTGGTAAAAGTCCGTTTGAATAACTCATATATAATTACTTTATACATTTTCATTGAAATTCTTAGTTATGAATTTTCGTGGCTTATCAACATATACAAAGCTATACGGTTCTTCAGTTGCTTTCTCATATGATTCTTTTGGAATACTATTTTCACGACAAATTAAACTCTTCTCATTAGCACTTGGGAATTCATAAATACAGAAATGTGAACAGTTCAATCTGATGTCTTTTGGTGTCTTGTAGTAACTTTGACTCAGATAAATCACACTGCAATTTTTATGTCGGCCTCGTATAAAATAGTCGATTAATGGTTTTTGATTCTTATCACATACATAATCATCAAAGATGACAATTTTCTGTGAGTCACTGTCAAGGTCTTGAACAGGAATGATATCATCATTACTTGCTTCAATAACATCATAACCTACTTCATCACTTATCGGTTGAAAGACATTCATAAGATTTTGATACTTTGACTGCTCTAAGTTTTTGGCATAGAGATGAACTTTATCAAAATACAGTAGATTGTAGATCAAATGCATCAGTGTATTTGTTTTTCCTGATCCACTTGGACCACAAATCAGCATACGAAAACATTGATTAGGCATGAAATTGTGGAGTTGTTTAAAGTTTGAGACCACATCGTCTTTAACATCATAATTTGGTATTCTCATTATACTATATTTGTATATTAATTCAATATAACATGGTGTTCAACATGGTGTTCAACATGGTGTTCAACATAGTGTTCAACGTTGTTTTTTATATATGATTTTCCATTTTTATGTAATGTAATATTATAAGAATAAATGAGTTTACTTAAATGGCAAAAACTTGCAAATAGTAAATCTGAATTGGGTAAAAAATAAATCAGGTTCGTGATACAATCAAACAAAATAAAATAAGTCAAGAGACAAGTCAATCATCATTTGAAAGGGTATTTAAACCAGTGACAAGTAAATTAGATGATGTAATTGACAGTAATTTGAATTTAGGGATGCCTCAAAGGAGAACAAGACCACTGAAGAAAGGGGAAGTTCCAAATTACGGTATTGATATTGAAGATGAAGTTGAAGACATGGGTCTTGAGGATTTGTTTGGTAATAATGTACCACCACAACAAGAAAACCAAATAGTACCAAAACCACCAACATATGAACAATCGTTGTCAGACCTTCTGGAAGGAAAAAAAGAGATATACGTCGATCCCCAATATTTTCCTGGAAATCTTGGAGAGCAGCCACTTGAGC
The DNA here is from genome assembly GCA_022496165.2 of Catalaphyllia jardinei. Taxonomy (NCBI): domain Eukaryota; kingdom Metazoa; phylum Cnidaria; class Anthozoa; order Scleractinia; family Caryophylliidae; genus Catalaphyllia; species Catalaphyllia jardinei. The sequence goes on from JAEMPF020021793.1 coordinate 11,261, forward strand.
AGCCACCTGAATATGATGATGATGAAGAAGTTGATTATGCAATGGAGGATGAAGATTATAATAATAAAATTTTAGATGATATGGGTATTATGAATTATACAAATGTAAATATGGTTATCGATCAGCCAGATATGACCCCCCAAAAGGCTAGGGCGTATCTAAGAAAAGTAGTAAAGAAGGCTGAGTTTAAAAGAAAACAACTTAGAGGTTTTAAGGCAACAACCACAAAAGAGTATAATAAAGGGGTTATATAAGCAGCTGAAAGGCAGGAGAGAAACAAAAGGATAGAAAATGCTAAAAATGTTTTAACCGAATACATTAATTACCATGATAGTAGACTGAAAACATTGTATGGTTTAGGGATTAGAGGCCGAAGAAGAAGACAGAGAGGTGGAAATGTTATGTTTTTCAATGATGTAAAGCAGCTTCTCAAGAAATTAGAATTAATTATTGGTGAAGTTATTGCAGGTAACACATCAATTCAGATGAGAAATATGGGAGTAAATATATTAGACACATTATTGAAAATGTCAACAATCAATAGACCGCAATACAATCAACTGTATAATCAATATTTCAAAGTATAATTGTGTAATGTTATTGTATATATGGATCGTGAGATAGTATTATCATCATATAGTGTTAAAAATCAAAGAAACAACACTCCTCAAAATTTCACAATAAAATTTAACAAGCCTTTAATATTGGATAACAATTCACAATATGTAGTGGGTCTGAACAGAATAATCAATATGTCATTCACTTGGTTCAATGTCAATCCCTCATATAACAATCAGTTAATAAAGTACAGCTCCGATAACGGTTCAACATTTGAAAACATCATTTTTCCAGCAGGAGTTTGGAATTATACAGACTTCAACTCATATATAAAAAATAAAACGAAGATTGTCAAAGATGGTAATAATGATAATGAGTATCCTATCACTCTTGAATTCGATGAAACAACATTCAGGGTCACGGCTACATTAGCTAAGAATTACCAACTTGATTTAACAGCAAGCAATTTCAATGATCTTATTGGGTTCGATCAACAAGTTTTAAAAAATCGAATTAATTTAGGTACAAAAGTGCCTAATCTCAGTCAAGACACTGACATTCTCAATATTCATTGCGACTTGATAAATGAGTCACTTGTTGATGGTCAAGACACTGACATTATTTATTCTTTTTCAACCAGTGTTCTCAGACCAAGTTATTCATTCACTATTGAACCACGTAGAGTTACATTTAATCCAACCAATAAAAACAGCATAAGCAGTATCAGGATACATATAACAGATGGAAAAAGAAGACTAGTCAACTTAAATGGAGCAGATACATCTTTCTCGTTGAT
>JAEMPF020021794.1:0-16890 GCA_022496165.2 Catalaphyllia jardinei
CTTCTTTCACGAAAGTTCTGAGAAGCCATGGCGTGCGCCATGGCTGCAAACAACCGTTTCTCTTTCAGTCTTGTTTTTTTTTTCTTATTTCGTCAAGATGTCGGTCAATATCCTTGTTGAACCGAAGATGGCTCTCCCTTTTTTGATTTAAGTTTCACTTTACTCTTAAAATGCGATGCAAGATGATGGTAAGCTCTTTTTCCACCTTTTTTCTGGAATAAAACAGGTGGAGAGAAGGGGTACCGATTAAAAATTGGAATTGTGCCCAGCTATAGAAAAACCGTTTATTTTGGGTTGTGTAAATGGGCAGTGCCGTGCCTAAATGGTTTAGGCACTGTGCCAAAAATTTGGCGTGCCGTGCCGTAAAGTGCCGCTTTAAATATTGTAAATATTGATCCTTACTGGAAAGAAGCTAGAGCTCATAAAAGATCGATGATTTCTCAACAGAGGTAGTTGTACAAAATATATTAACATCACTTTTGTCAACATATTTTTTCAGCTTCCAAAACAGAGGACTTCGCATATCAGTCCTTTAAACATTTCGTGGGAAAATAAGCTAAGCAATCAACAATTGAAAGATAGGAACTGTATTTTTTGTTCAGCCCTGAAGCTGACTAGCTGCACATAAGAAAAGTAACATTAAGCGGAATGTGCACTTGCAGTTTATTTTTGCACTCGATCGGTAGCATATTGGAGGTTTAATCCCCCGAATAACAAAGTTTTAATTAAGAAAAATCTATAAAGAGAATTAAACACAGAATTTCGTTTTCTGGAAGATTTGAACACATCCCCAAACTTTAGACCTTAATTTAAACCCTGATCGTGGAGGGTTTAAAAATAACTCTTATATATTAGGTGCAGATGATTTTTAAGTAAAGAAAGCTGCTGTCTATATTCTAAGTAGAAAACTGAATATGATGATGGTGTATAAAATATTCAGGAGTACTAGCAAGCTAGAGTAGGGTAGTGTCGCATCACAGAAAGTTTTGCGTGAGAGACGAACGGAAAGAAGCTGTGCGCGGAAAATTAGGGCTCACAAACGGCTTGCTAAACTTATAGAGAGTTTCTCCGTGCAGAGGAGATCAAGTTAAAAACATAGATTCTTCAATGGATCATTTAACAACCATTGCTACTGCTTTCCCTCTAAATGAAGGGAATCCGGCATTAGTTGCGAACGAGCACAAACGAGGACGGCATCGGCAGGGAACTTAATAAAACCGTTCCAAGGGTAGTGTAAATAACTATCATTTACATGTAATTTTATACGTTTTTATTACTCTTGCAGAAGAGAAGTTTACGCTTTCCTTCGAATATGAATCCCAAGTTCTTGCTCTCAGTTGCCCTCCTGATGTCCCGGATTAGTGTATTTCTAGCTATTTTACAATGCCCCAGAGCAGAAAACTCCATTGGAGGAATGTTCCTCAGAGGTCACACGTTTAAAACAACAAAGGTTGGATGGCCTGGCGAATGTTATTTGATGTGCGAAGAAGATCTCAAGTGTCAAAGCTACAATTTTGTCATTGGCCATAAAGTCTGCGAGCTGAACAATCGAACCAAGGAAGCAAGACCTGAAGATTTTAAGCCGGATCAGACAAGATTTTACATGAAACGGGCAAAAAACAGAGGTACACTTCTTCTTGCGTGTCTGTCTCTCTTTTAAAATGTAGCCATTTGAAATGCTAGCCTGTGTATGAAATCCCGCAAGCACTTTGTTTTGGGAGGGAAGCTTCCAAGCTCCAAGGAGAGTTGCATGGCCGCCGCAGGAGAATTGGGAGTAATAAAGCTGAGTTATTTCTCTCTTGGCTTCAGACCCATCTAAGAAAGTAACTGGTAAAGCGGCTGTGAACTTTACTGGAGTTAAACAAAGTGAACTAGCTGAATTTTGACAGGACTTCGAATTTCTAATTATTGCAAGATTTCACTCTCTGGTTATAGGGGAATCCTTGTTTACAATATTTGCCTCATTAGCATAAGCAATTCAGTTTCTGATGGAGCTACCAATAAATCAGTTCTGAATATTGAAAGGTCATAGTACGATTAACTCTGCCAATTTGAGCCTGATGTGTTGATTACTTTTTGAGCAACACGGGTTTAAAAACTCAAAATTTTACAAAGAATGTATGAGCTCATTAGCGCTTTTGCCACCCAGGAATTTTGCAGTTCTTGAAAGACAATTTCTCCTTCAATGTTACACACAAAGAACTAAGAATTTCAGCATCACTTAGGTTTTACTAAATCTTTAGCTGCCTGAAGTCAATTCATACCTTACATGTCTATTTCTGTAAGCAAAGCCGTATGCAAATGAGCAAAAATGTAAACATTGACGTCAGCATGAATCCCCTATTCCCACTGGAGACTTTGATCCAAAAGAAATTTACTAATAATAATGAAAGCTTGTACTCTCAGGTTTGAGTTTTGATCATATCGAACTTGGACAATTAGAGAAATATATGCCCTGTTCACTAAACTACAAAGTCTATCACTTCTCTTCTTGCTAACATTTGAATTAAAAACAAACTACTTGTGCACGATCTTGAAAAAAAACATTTTTTTGAAATGTTTTCTTCTTTATTACACAGTCCCTCTTGGCTCCATCCAAGCGCTTCCTGCTGAATCATGCAGTGAGGTCAAGGCCAGTGAAGGAAATGAGATGGTTAACGGGGATTACTGGATATACTCTGATGGGAATGGTCAGACAATCCTGGCTCGCTGTGAAGGTGAGGCATGTTAGTTTATTGGTAAACCTTGTAGCCCCTCCGTAAAGAAAATTAAGAGATAAATCTATCAGCCAATCAATTTTGGAGCCAGCAATCTTGTAAATTTATAGCTTCCGCGTCGTCTCCAAACGAAGCTTGGTTTAGTAATAATAATAATAATAATAATAATATTGTTGTTTTTATTATTATTATTATTATTATTGGTATTATTATTATTATTGTTATTATTGCCAACGAGTCAGACGAGCGAAAACGCGCCTGACGTAGTGTAAAGGTTCTTGCGGAAGGTTATGCAGGAAAATTCTCGGATTTCGTCAGCTCGAATTGGTGCCGTGAGAGTTTTTGAGCATATTAGGATGTAATCGGATTTTTATGATATTTTGGACGAGCCAATCGGAACACGTTTTACCTTTCGCGCGTCACGAGGCTTCAAATATGTCAGATTAATTTTCAGTGTGTTAAGTCTTACTGCCGTGGAATTAATGGTTTTTTGGTTTTTTTGCCTGAAATTTTGTTTATTTAAGGTGTATAAAACCTGGATTTCTTGCGTTTGAATCATAAAATTGATAAGCCCATCAAAACCTGAGTTGTTTTCTGGAATCAACTCGAGTGTGTGTTGTTTATTGGAGCCAAAGCGCTCTTTTATTGTCAATTACAACCAACGCGTTGACTGAGTCACAAAAGAGCTCAAATCGAACCAATAAGTGCATTTTGGAGTAGAGTTCTACAACAGAAAGAAACTTAAAACAAAACAAATATTGAAAGTAGAGAGTGATCATCGCAGTGAATTTTCCAATTTAAGCAATTGGAAAGAAGAAGCCTTAAAAAACCAGAGCCCAGTCAACGGGATTCGAACCCGTGACCTCCGCGATACCGGTACGATGCTCTACCAACTGAGCTATGAGGCCGCACATTGGGAGCGACGTCAATTTATTCCCGGGAGGAGTGAAATGATGTGAAGTATAAATGAAATAATTTATATTTGAACTGCGCATGTAGATCAAAGTGAAGAGTGATGATCGCAGTAAATTTTGCATTTTTTTTTTTACTGCTATCTTGTGCAATACAGTACTTTAACCAGTCACATGTACAGCTTACAGTAATATAACTATCGTACGATGTACCTAGAGCAAAGTTACAATTTATGATGTTCAATTCACATAATCTTCTTCCTTATTTAGTTCAATTAGCGCGTACAAAGTACATCGGCTGATAAACTGCGGACTAAGTTCAATCTACTGTGAAATGTTACACTATCACGTCATCATTTAACTAATTCCTTGTACATTTAATATAACTTATTATTAATAAACTTATTTTCCCCGACACTTAATTCTCATGTGGAAACCGACCGGTCACATTCCTTTAGCCATTGCTCCTGGTCGAAGTAAGAGCCCTTATCACTCTCCGCTGAGTTTGCAGCCCAATCCGAGCTAAACGATTTTTTCGGCTTCTTTCGCCTTGCCGTTGTGGACGAAAACGGACACAACCTCTTCTTCTTTGAGCCAATCTTGTGGAATGTATTGCGTGATAAAATGACACTACTAGACCTTGTCATTTGTTTCGTGACGTGTTGACATACAAGTTTCTCCAGAATGACAGGACTTGTCAACGGGTAATTAAAACAGTTAACGTGTAGTAAACTTCCACGTCCAATAACTTTGCACTGAAATAATACTTTTTTGTGGAATTTTTTTAAAAGAAAGCTCTTGAAAAGCTTTATCTGAACGTCTCGAAGTAAAAACTTTCGGAAATTTGCATTTTAAACCCTAGCAGCAGAATGTCTTACATTCTCTTTTGTGTACGAGTTGCCCTAGGAACTTCAGACGTACAGAGTATTTTAGATTTACGGCAACTGATCAGGTCCACATGGATGATGGTCTTGCCTGAACTAAGCCGAAAAATGGCATATACACCTACAGACTTGCACGTGAACAGCTACATTTAAATAAAGCAAAGCTTTGAAGGTCAACGCTTCTCTATCTTGTCCAATTGATTATGATTATGATTATGATTATGATTATTTTCTTTCTTTTTTTTTTCCATCTCTAATGCCTATCATGAAATTCCATTTTAGAGAACTGGCAGAAGATAAACAGAGAACCTGTTTGCTTTGGAGCGCGAGATGACAAGTATGGTGGCTTTCACAACACAAAGAGTGGACTTCTCAAAACAATGAAGCTCGTCCGTAAGTCGGGTTCGATCAAATGCAGCCAAAATTCCCCGGCATCCTTCTGGGGCTGCACAAATAAAGGATGGTACGGAAACAACGGCTTAATGACTATCATTACCAATGCAAAGAAAGAAGCCATCCTGCCACCTGCTGGAGACTTGAAACGACACAGTGAGTGCGTTGGAAACCACTTTTACAGTCTTAATGGAACTACCCACACATCTCCAGAGCTCGTGTTCGGCGATCTTACAAATAAGGTATCGCTGTCACGCAATCAGGAGCTGCAAATATGGCACGGACAGGATTGGATTGACTGTACTGATCATGATAACAATGGAGCAACATGTGTTGATGTGTATGCGTGGTATGCTTAAAATAAGATAGATAAGGTTTGTAATGACGTAAGCCTAATTTCAGGAAAGGCGCTGAAAACGTTAACACAGCTCTGATTTATCCGTCGCTAGTATTAAATCTTGTAACTTGGGAATGAATGAATGAAACGTTCAGAATAATAGAAATGCTGAAGTAGCGTCAAGCAGTTACTAAGAAACCTTTATGTGTGCTGTTATTTTCTTAATTTTTCTGCTTGCTGGGTTTATAAACAATTATTGGATAAGAATATATTCAGAATAATCAAGATCAGGGTAAGGGTTATCAGCCAAAGCCGATACCCTAATTATTCTGGATATCACGAAAACCGAATATAATAATTGTTTTATTATACATTGAACAAAAAAAATGGAAGTCAGGTTTTTTTTTACCAATTTCACAAGCAATTACATAACAGAACTTCGCATTACGTACCTACACATTACAATCTGCCTACTGTAGTACAATCTAACAGACAAATCCACAGTACACTACTTGCAGCTTCGAGTTAAAAGGTTGAGTTACATGTATATGCCATATTTACATACACTTCTTACGTTGTTTATAATTATCTATTGTTATTAAATGCTGTCACATATTATTATTTACTACCCTGCAAAATCTAATTACATATTTGAACAAGCATAGATAGGTCCCTATGTAGATAATATCGCTGACAAGGTCACAAGGTTTGAGCTTTTCAATTCGTTGTTGTTTTTTTTCCCGTTATTTTTCTTTCCCTCTTAACCCCTGAAAGGTGGCCAAGGAGAGGTTTCCATTTTTCAGGCTGGAGGTTGAGTTTGTTTGTTTCGATTTCGTAAGTTTTTTTCAAGAGGAGGAAAAATTGTGGAAGGCTGGGAAATTCATCTCTCAACTTACACTTCCAAATATAGTATCTGCTCATGAGACAGCAGAAATTAATTTGCAGTTTTGTATTTGAACTGTCTGGTCTCAACATTAAAGCAGTGGTCATGGCAAGATGGTTACCCTTCTGAATTAAAGAGCATGATTGTAGCCCTTGAAAAAAGGTTCCCCAGAAATGAGAAGTCACTTTGCATTGCCAGAAAAGGTGGAGCAGAGTGTCTGCTTCTTCCTTACCAAAGGTGCAAAGATCATTATATTTAATTGCAATTTTATACAAAAATAAATTTGTAGGCAGACGTCTATGAAGAAATTTAAATTGGAAAATAATAATTTTGGTACTTTTTATGCATGTTCTCGTAAGTTAAAATATTTTTTCCAATCTATTTCTTCCTCATTGAGGTCGAAATCTCTATACCATTTTCTTTGGGAAGCTGTCGGTTTTTCACTCTTTGTTGCAACGAGATTTCTGTACGTTAAATTGCTGGGTTTCTTCGTTTTTTGGAAAGCTTTAGCGAAAGATTCAACCTCAACAGTTTCCAGATTGTCGATATTTTCCTTGAATCTGTCCCTTATTGTCTTTAACATTGCGATTATCCCGCTGAAAGCAAGTGGGCAACTTTTGCAATGGTATTTGTTTAAAAACTCTGTGTAGGAGAGGAAGCAGGTCTCGTCTTTTATAAGAGACTCGACTGTCAAAATTCCTTAGGCACACTATTCTCGAAAATATACAGGTTTTTGGTCAATTCTTATCAAAGAATTATTCCAGAGACGCTGTGCTTTAAAGTTCTCTAAGGAAGAGATGTTATTATTAAAATTTACCTCGGCCCAAATCAGCAATATTTCGTTAACAAATATATCAGAAGTTTGAAAGTGGTTTTTCGTGTCTTTTTTGTCTAGGTTACCCAAAGACACAGCTCCCTCCCCCCCCCGCCCCGTATCTGCCGAGTTCTAGGTCAAAAAAAAAATTCCATTTTCCCATGTTTGTTTTATCAAGATATTTTTTGATCCAGATAGTTTTTAAAGATTTATTGAAAGAGATAAGATCAATTATTTTAAGTCCACCATCGCGGTACTCGTTAATTATGACATTTCGTTTAATCTTGTCATGTTTCCCATCCCAGAGGAAATGATAGAAAGCTTCGTTCAATTCTGTGATAGCTTGGTGGTTTGCTTGCAAAGGAGAAAAGACATTAACCAACTGGGAGGCGACTAGGCTTTTTAATTAATATAGTGATTTTTCCAAGTGAGCTTAATCTTCGATACTGCCAGTTTTTAAGTACTTTCTGAACTTTTTCGGTTTTTTCTTCGAAATTCAAAATCATGGTTACTTCAGGGTCTATTGAGAGCCAGACTCCCAGTGTTTTGATTTTGAGTTCTTGCTATTTGAAATCTTTTTCTGGACACAAGAGTTCTGAGCTTCTGGCCTTTGAACCTATCCATAACGCTTTGGTTTTTTATTGTTAAGTCTGAGGCCTGATATCTTGCTGAATTTTCTAAAACGTCGAGCGAGGCTTCAAGCGTGTCTTGTGAGCCGTCTAGAATTAATGTGGTATCATCTGCATATTGACTTAATTTGAATTCATTTTGGCTGATTGAAATACCTTTAATACTAGGGTCCCGTCGAATTGCGTTAGCTAGAATTTCAACGGAAAGAACAAATCAATATGGAGATAAAGGGCAGCCTTGTCTCACCCCTCTTTCAATTTTAAAACAATCGCTCATCCACCCGTAGTTTATTATACAGCTTTCTATATCACAATAAAGAGTTCGTATCCACTTTTGGATCGAGAGGCCGAAGCCATAGTGTTGTAAGGTTTGTTCAATAAATGGCCATTCGAGGGTGTCGAAGGCTTTTTCGAAGTCTAAAAGCAGAATCAAACCAGAGATATTTTTGTTAGCGGTGTAGTTAATGATGCTATCGATCAAACGTATGTTTTCACCAATAAACCTGCCTTTGATAAATCCTGTCTGGTCATTGTTGATGAGTTTTGGGAGAGTAGCTTGGATTCTGTTTGCGATTGACTTTGCGGCTATTTTGTAATCGCAGTTTAAAAGAGATAAAGGTCGCCAATTTTTAAGATTTTTAAGGTCTGTTTCTTTCTTGGGAATGAGTTTTATTACTCCTCGTCTCTGAGTAATTGGTAGTTTACCGATTTCGTATGCAAAGTTAAGCGCAGCAATATAAGCGTCCGAAATATCGCTCCAAAACATTTTTTAAAACTCTGCTGGTAGACTATCTGTCCCAGGAGTTTTGCTGTCGGCCATTTGTTTCAGGGAAGAGAAACATTCTGTTTCTGTAAGTGGGCCTTCACAGGAAGTTTCTTCTGCTTTTGAGAGATGTACATCGCCTACTTCCGGAAAGAAAAATTGGTTGATTGATGGATTTTGTCCATCAATCAGTTTTGTTGTGTATAAATTCTTGTAAAAAGAAAGGCATTATTTTAATATCTCGTTGTCCTTTGTAATAAAGTTATCGTTATTTATTCTCAGCTGGCTTATTGTTCCTTGTTTATAATGTCTTTTTTGCAGATTAAATAAATATTTGGTATTTTTCTCCCTTTGTTGTACCAACGGCTCTGCGACCTCAAAATAGCGCCTTTTGTTCGATATTCTATTATCTTTTCGTATTGTTCTTTTTTACTTTTCAGTGCATCTAAAATTTGTTCACGTATTTGTCCTTCGATATTTTTGTCTTCCAGTGTTCTTTCAAGGGTGGTTATGGTCTTTTCTAATTCGTCTCTCTGGTCGGCTCTTTCTTTTTTCCTTTGTTGTGCGTAGTTTAGTGATGCTTCTCTTACCTTTAGTTTTATCATTTCCCATAGGAGAGCAGGAGAGACCGAAGGGTTGTTTGCATGTTTTCTTTTTGTTTCTTCAATCGTATTTTTGATTTTGGTGACATAATTATCTTCTGATAGAAAGGAAATATTTAACTTCCAGAAACCCTGGCCCCTAGGGTTTGAATTTGTGACAATTTCCATGGTTATCATTGAATGGTCCTTTTTGTATCCAGGAACAATATCCGAGGTGTTGGTTTTGCTAATTAAGCTCTGGCTAGTCAGGAAGAAATCGAGCCTACATTGAATATCCGGTTTCTTCCGTCGCAAAGTGTATTTTTCTTCTTCTTGGTTCAATACTCTCCATATGTCTAAGACATCCCACATCTCGCAAATTCCTTTAACCTCTTTGAGGGAGTTTTTATGCGTGCAGGCGCGCCCACCTTTCTTGTCTTTTTTAATATCCATATCCATATCTCATCGCATTGAAAATCTTGCAAATAGTTGGAAATGTTTCTGAAAAACTCAGGCTTATCTTCATTTGGTGCGTAAAGGTTACAGAGAGTGAAACTTGTACCATTTGTGTCACAAAATAAAGATAAAGCGACCGTTAGGGTCTGAGCGTGTTTTGTTGATTTGTAAATCAAAATTATTATTAAAGAGTATGCATGTACCTGCTTTGTTGCTTGAGCAACAGCTTTTCGTTTCGAGACCTCTCGCAGACCCCTTACGTTCAAAGAGCTAAGCTTTGATTCTCCGGAGATTGTAATACGGACACCTCAAAAAGCGTGACCTGCATACACGATTTAAGTGGCAAGGGACCCACAGAATAAATTGGATTTTTCTTTTGTATTCAAATTTGCTGGTGGTGCAAAAAGGGTATTTTAAACAATACACTCGTAGCTGAAAGTAAAAACAAAGACACACATAAACATACACAAACAAAGCGGCTTTTGCAATTGAACCTGGAATTTTGTTTAAAGCAAAAATAAAACCCAGAAATTCGAATGCTTACGAGGTTGATTGGATAAGCTCGGTAAAAACCTATTTTTTGGATGCCCGTTATCGATCTTACTATCTAAAGGCGGGGCGACCATCCGCATATGCCGTAACTAGAGAACAATTTAGCTTCAAAATATTAAGCAAGAGAAATGAAAAAAAGAATATTTGTCAAAGTTTATGTTCCTAAAGTTAATCTAAGGTATTAAACAAAGAAAGAAATACTACATTACGGGATTTCCAGGATTTTTCCTTCGGGCCACAACTTACCTCTAACGAAAAGTTTATCTGGTTGAGCCTTGCTTAACGCTACGGGAATTTTATTTGCCTTGGCTTTTTTAAAAGTAGCCATTAGCCGTTTCCTCCTCTGGACAATTTCGTATGGCAGATAGACATGCGCAAGGCAGAGGACAAGCTGTCCGCTTAGGCCATGTAATTTTTAAGCATTTAATGGCCGAATCTGTTAAAACTCCTATCAGCAAGAGAAGAAATAGATCTTCGAACTCCTCTATAAACGATTCGCCGGACACAAAAAAGCCTCGAAGCTCCCAGAATTACTCTGAGCACCACCACGTGGAAGAGGACGGCGAGCCGCCATTAGCGACGCCGAACATCATGCCGAACAAAGATATCCAGAAGACACTTCAAGAAATACTAGAAAAACTAGGAAAACTAGATATTAGCTCAGTCTACAAACTTAAAGCTACGCTGCTGGACCTAGAAACAAGAACTAAAACCCTCGAAGTCTTCCAGCACAAGGCAGGCAAAGACATCAATGACTTACAAGAGAGCCTTAGCTTCACAGAAGAGAAATACAAAGCCAACCTTGCGAATGTGGATAAGAAGCAAGAAAATATCAGCCTTAAGATCGCAAACAATGAGGAAGAAAACAGAGAGCTTAGTGCCTCGAGGCATATTCCCGAAAGGAGAAAATCAAGTTTGAAAACATCAACGAATTCGAAGAAGGCAGCGATAAAGACAACACTGTACAAGTCCTTCGTTTGCTTATGGAAACCGAGCTCGGTTTTATGGACGCAAATGATGTAACAGAGAATTAACTCTGAAGTGTAAATTTATTTTTTTAGTGCTAATTTAACCGGTGAATAACCCACTGGGCGTTAGCCCTAGTAAAGGGAATCAGGGAACCACACGAGGTAAAGAAAAAATCTTTTGACCTCGGTGGGAATCGAATCACCAACCTAATCGACCCCAAGACCCCCGGATTAGATCTACCGTTACTCTGCCGACTGAGCTACGAGATCGGACAGAGAAAATCGGGGTCGATTAGGTTGGTGAATCGCTGCGAAGAGAAAGTAGGGGTACATATGAATGTTGTGTCGCGTTGTGCCGCGTAGCACTATGAACACAAATGATGTAACAGAGAATTAACTCTGAAGTGTAAATTTATTTTTTAGTGCTAATTTAACCCAATTATGGACGCAAGCAGCGTAGAAATACAACGAGTCCACCGGCTGGGAAAAAAAGAAGGAAAATGAGCCAAGGCCTATGCTCGCTAGATTCTTAAGATACAAGGACTGCGAGAAGATTCTATCGCTGGGTAGACGTCTAAAAGGAAGTCACATGTTTGTTTCTTCACTTACGGGAAGCAACAGAAAAGCACGCGAACTTAACATGATTACCCGTGACCTTGAGTGTCCTTGACATGATTATTGTATAATCTGCAGTTATGACGTCACTGGCGCTAAATTTTAAAAATTCACTGTACGCTTTTGGCCAATTAGAAAAGAGTTACAGAGTTCAATGTATAATAATAATAATAATAATAATAATAGTAATAATAATAATAGTAATAATAATAATAATAATAATAGTAATAATAATAAAAGTAATTAACATCCAGGGTGTCATAAAAGGTTGTTAATCTTGATATCTAAAGCATAACCATTCCAAAGTTCATCAGGACACAAACGCGATAAATAAATGTAAATATCAATAATGTGAATAAATCTAACTCGCGTCTCGGATAAAGAGCTGGGGCGAATGTCATAGAGGAATTAAACTGTTTGTTGTGTTCGGGGGAGGGACTCTCATATACTGTAAAAGTCGGGAAAGCTCGTGGTACTTTTAAGGGGTTGTAAAAATTTATTGAGTTCATATCTTCCCGTGCAGTGAAATGATGTGAAGTATATGTTAAATAATAAAAATTGGCCTTGCTCCCAACGTGTGGCTTCATAGCTCAGTTGGTAGAGCATTGCACCGGTATCGCGGAGGTCATGGGTTCGAATCCCGTTGAAGCCCTGATTTCTTTTTTCAGGCTTCTTCTTTCCAATTGGAAAATTTACTGCGATGATCACTCTTCACCTTCATCTACAACCGCAGTACAAATATGAATTATTTCATATATACTTTACTTCACTCTCTTACTTTGATAATCTCTTGTTTCAGTAAGATCGCTGCGTCGTCAAGGCCTTATATTTATCCATAAAATTCATGGACAAGAGGAAAAGCAATAAAAAACTTTATTTGCAGACAATAAATCCTACAGTGTCGCATAAGCATGCAACCTAACCACAACAATAGTAGTGAAGTAGTATTTCCGTTAGTCAGACGGGGCTTTACGCTGTTCGACATACTGTATTCAAAAGTTGATTCAAGGAGATTGCTTAACCCGCCTTTGGCTTTTCTACTCTAGTTTTGTTCGCACTTGGCGCCTTATCGTTCGTCAGCCCAGATATGGCTTGTTTCAGTTCTTAAACTTCAAGAGGCCCCGTAAAATCAAAGTAGAGGTAGAATCAGGTCCTATTCCTTAATTTCCAAAATTTCTTTATTATGCTTGTAGGACGTCAAGATACAAACAATGCTCTCTTTCTCAATGTACTTCTCACTGAGAAAATTCAGAGAAACAAATTCATTTAAAAGGATTTTGGACAAACATTTTGGCAATCACTTTTTATGCCAACTTTAGCATTCTCCTGTATGCAGGCTAGTACCACGGTGATTTCAGAGCCACCTTTGTCATCACAGACTATCTGATTCAGTCGACGTTTACAAAAACTCTGTTACTTGTTTTAGTGGCAAGTGTTGTACTGTAGGATGGTCTCCTGGGGTGTCTTTGGTGCAACATGATGCTGCTCTTCGTGAACAAAAATACACCGAGAACGTGAAGAACTGTAAAAATGCTGCCGACCTTAAAATGGTCAAATCACTCGATTCCATTCCTTGGAAAAAGGACAACTGGGGCATGCATTTGCGAGGAACGCCATTAATTCAAAACAGAAACTTGGTTTGGGTTACAAAAAATAAAATCGTTTGTTTTCTGCCAACTCTCTGTTCTCAAAAGCGTTTTGTTCAGAACAGCTTAAAATCATAATACTTGGTGCCCAAAAAAATTAAAAGAAAAAATAATACTTTTCACCCTTTTCTGATTGTTTCATTCCAATGTTAAAGATATAAGCTGTGCTCTTTCTGTTTTGCAACGCATACGCTATCAAAGACAGCGCCCACACGAACACTATTGGTCCATTTTCATGTTGCAGTTTCAACACGCCCGACGGTCCGCATTTGCAGTGCCTCCCGATCTTGGACTTCATGCATCGTGTATATACCCTGCTGGATATCGCGCCATTTGAATTGGCGATTTCTTCTCACTCTTGGAAGTCTTCGGCTAGCTGCTAGCTAGTTGCACCTATCTTTTGGCGGTGTATCAACAATGTCGAAAGTTTGTCTTCGATCCTTATTGTCCGTTACCAAGAGTTGCATTTGTTCAAATACATTTCATTGCTGTCATCTTTTTAAGGACTGAATTCTTCATTGGATTCTTGCCATCCGTGGCGTTCCTTTAGACTGGCTTCCAGCTCTTTCTGTTCATGGAGTTCACAACTTTTTTCTTCAGATTTGATGAAGGATTTTTTAAACAGTCTTTTCTTCCGCCCTTTTTCTTGCAGATGAAAGGTTTTTCGTGTTTCTAAAAAGGTTTTTTTCTCTGTTGTACTCCTCCTCCGTTATTTTATCTTCATCGAAATATTTAGAAATCCTTGAACACTGATAAAACCTAAAGCGCTTACCCATTGCCTCTTCTGCTTCAGTCACTAACCTTTCCATCTCCTTTTCTAGTCCAGCTCGCATATCTCTCTTTGCATTGAGGTAAGATAGCTCAATAAATCCTTCTGAATCTTCAAGAAGTGATTTTGATACAAGAATATGGTGTTCAAGTTCAGTGCTAACATACCGCTAACGAAACGTTACTGCTCGCGAGATCCATCCTATATATCTAAAGCCCCCCGTTTGCCTTCTCCGTTTTTTTTTTCTCAGCAAACTCCTTACCACAGCTGCCCAAAGAAAGTTTATACAACAGCTTCCAGCCTCTTTAAACAAAGCTTTATTTGTTCCAAGTGGTCTCTGCGTTTCTTCTTCCATCAATTCATCGTAATAAGGTTCGTCCATCACTTCTTCGTAAGAATGTTCGTTAGACACCATTCTATATGTTTAAAAAAATCCACAAACAGATTGATTGACAGAGACAATTTCATTTGAGCAAGTGATTTCACGTAAACCAATAACAATTTTGACCGATCTGATGCATCAGATAAAATTTACATATCCACCTTAATCATGGAGAAGAAACGTTTTCTAAACCTGCAAGCCGGAGGGCAACTGAATTAATCATTGGCTCACTTGTTTTGTTTTACTGTTTAAAATAACGTTAAACGAAGTGTCTAAATGACCGGCAGCTGGTCAAGGTTTAAAATAGACTAAATGACTGGCAGTCAAAACATTTTTGTAGTTTAGGCTAATTAGCACTCCAGTTAGCTTAAAACGCACTCCGGTTAGCCTAACAAGCACTCCGATTAGCCTGAAGAACACTTTGGTTAGCCTAAAAATCACTCCGGTTAGCCTGAAAAGCACTCCGGTTAGCTTGCTTAAAAGTTGGCTTTCAATTGTAGTAAGGGTACCACGATATGTGGTTAAAAAATTCCGAAAACTGCGGGCTGATTTCCTCCTTTTTAAGTTGTTTTACTTCATAAATAAATTTCTAAGGCCATGCAAGTTCAGACACCATACTTCACATGAGATATAAAACATCAAGTTATTCAAGCGCTCGAAGAGGCAAAAAAAGTAATCTTATTTTCAAGAATAATACCTTAAAAACACTAATGAATGCGCTCGCTCAGCCATGATATTTTATGGTCCAGAAAACAACTACCCGAATTTGCATTACATTGTCCATGTTTACATTTCTCTTGAGAAGAGAAAATTGCCAAGATCGCGCGGATTCATTCTAATTCGTTTCATGGCTTCAACTAAATCCGCTAGTAATATTTCTGAATTTTCTTTTATGTGATAATTTGGTTCATCAAAACAAATCCACTTCATTTTTCCTCTCCCTTTACCATTGCTTTCTTGTCGCTTCTTCCAGTTTTCTTTAATCAGTCATTTCTGCCGCGTCTCATGATTGCTATACCAAGGTAACATATTTCTCTAGCTGGAAAATAATTCTGCATGTTACCCGTTCGGCGGCGCTATGGATGTGGCGGCCTTAGTTTGGGTCCTTGCATGCTTTCGTCTCACACACATGTATACGTAAAAGGTGGGCTCTGTTACCTTTTGTTACGGGGGCTTTTGCCAACTTTTATGGTGTTTATGTGCCACTCGGCGAGGCATACGCGACGGGGTGGCACATAAACACCGTAACAGTAGGCACCCCCTCGTAACAAATGGTAACAGTACTCCTCTTTACTCCTCTTTCATCATTTCACCGTTCACTGATACTAAGTCCGCTAAGTAAAAATTAGAACAATAAAAGAAAACAGGACGACGAAAAGCAATGAAGACAGGTGAATCATTTCCAATTCTATTGTAAAAAAAAAACAGAAGTTACGCAAATGTCATGCATTAAATGTCAAAGTAAATATTAACCTTGAATATTTAGACTACAGAGGAGAGCCAATAAGAATGACGCCTCAGGAGTGCTAAATCCTTGGTATATTAATTTAGGATCACTTAGTCAATATATTTTGCAAATTCCAACACTCAGGACTTCTAATATCAGTTCTTTCCAGTTCTTTCTACTTCTGATAAGGTAAGAATCTCTATATCAAGCAAAAAATGTACTACTCGTAACTTTGTGGACCGACGATATGTACTGATAGCGGAAGCCGCCTTCACAAGATGAAGTTCTATCTCACTCAATAGAATCATTCGTTTTCACAGCTAAGTGTTATTTCATTTTCTCAATTTTTTTTTCTTTTTGTGAATTGATGAAGTAAATTGTTAACGTGCTAAGAAATTCATGCTTTTTACGAATGGCCTCGAGAGTTTGAGTATAACACTTTGATCGATGCCACACAATGGAAATTTTATGTTCTAAATGACGGTTTCACTGGTTGAAAAACGGTAACGATTCTTGGGGAAAGCGAACTTTCTCCATGCTCTCGATTCTTTGTCATCGCAGATATGTCTCTATATATTTTTTCATGCAGTGTAAACTTTCCATTTTTCTCAATACCTTTTGCTTCCAGTAAAACAAGATTAGATCGAAGTACAACGTAAAAGCTTATGGGTGTGACCAAAATTGCGTCGATTGTTAGATGGAGTAAAATGTTGTTTCTGGCTGTAGCGAAGTGTTCCTACTAAACAAACCGAAATATAAACTAAATAGACTTTTGATGACTCAAAAGTAAGCCATTTTTATATTGTGCAAAAAAAACATACGTACGCAACATACTCGTGAAGAAACTTCCGGACTTATAATGAAAAAATTGTCTCCTTTCGCGTGCATGCGGACTAGTGCATTCACTGAGTTTTTTTCACTTTTACTTGATTACATCAAATAACAATATCTATAAATGCAATGGCAAGAAGATTTCTAAAAATGTTAAATTAACAAACATCTGAAACGATTTACAAACACTTTAAACTTTGGATGCTCTCGTGCTTCCAGAAATTGCCAAAAGAATCGCAAAATGATACCGCAGTTGTCGCTTACAGAATTTTACCTGCTGTCTTCCAGAAAAAAGATATGCATATTAATAGC